>DWHO01003257.1:0-12207 GCA_018247575.1 Eurytides lysithous rurik | reverse complement strand
TGTCCATGGGCAGCGGTGATCACTCATCAGGTGAGCTTGCTCGTTTGTCAGACTAATCCATAAAAAAAAGTATACATTACCATAACAACTAGTGCAGCCTTGGTACTGCTGTTCGTCTGTGTGTTAGTTCATTCACTTTGAATTAAAAATGAAAAATTAATACAAATAAAGAATGAAAACTTCTGAATTTTTTAAACTGACCACAAAATAATTTATTGACAAATTTCAAATGTTTTATGAAAATAAAAAGTGCACTATTTTGAATTTATTTTATTTTAAATATGGAGTCAACGTTTGAAGAAGACCGAGTTGCGGTTGTCAAATTGCATCGGAGTGGTTACGGGCCAAATCAGATTTTCGAACTCTCGACGAAATGAGTATAAATACTTCGTGTGCTTACTCGGCTCATCTGATGGCAGGCGATAACTACTGCCCATAGATATTCGAAACCTCTAACGTTTTACAAAGGCGTTGCCGGTCGTTGGTGTTTTTAGAAAGAGGAGAAAGGCACCGCCCTCATTCACCGGACGAACGGTGGTAGCGAACGCACTTCCCTTTCACGACGATTTTCCGTGAGGTCGTAGTACTTACCCAGTTGGAGCCGACCTATTTAACAACAACAGAGCTACTGCTTAGCTCTAACAACACAGTACCATATAGAATGGGTACGGTACTGCACTACTCTCAACGTCCAGTGATATAAGATGTCATGTCCCTGTGCCCAGTATTTTTTACCGAGTAAGCGGCTCACCCTTTAAACTCCTGATAACAGGGATATCTATATCTATCTTTCTATGAAGCATTACATAGTCTCACATACTAAAAACATATAAATCATTCCAAAGAAGATAAAATATCGTTATTATCATTTTAATTCAAAACAGTGAATATCGTATTCATAACGATGAATAATGATCATATCACTTTTGAGAAGCGTAGAAGTTAACACAAATATTTTAAACAATAGTTGTATCAAAGCTTTGTTTTGAAACTCTGACGCCTTTTAGTTAATCGAATAACGGCAGTAACTAATTGAGTAATTTGGCTTTTCGATATCGAATAGCTCGAGTCCTGTTTTGAGACTTAAACTACTTTAAGTGGAGTAGCTTTAGTTAGTCCGTAGACTACGATACATAGAAGTGTCTAACCAATATTTTATAGCAATTACCATAGAAGTTAATTGATGAAGCAGCCGCTATGGTAACAAATACAAAGCACTTGATCTTCTGACTTCATACTTAGTCAATAGAATTCAGAGGGTTGATATTAATCCCCTGGGGTTCCTATTGACGTGTGGTTTCCACAGGGATCTATTCTAGGGCCGTTCTTCTTCCTCATTTATATAACTGACCTTATGTGGTGCAGAACAAACATGAAATAGTATTGTTCGCTGATAACACCTCACATATTTTCACAGAGAAACGTCAAATAATGATGTTCTGAACAATGCAATGATTAGTAAAAAAACTTAATTTATTCAATTTTCTCCTCCTTCGCCAAGCATAAAAATAATAATGTATTGTTGAATAATAATTGTAAGGTTAGAACCTGTGGAAACCATAATTATTTTAAGTCTAACGGTGGACTCTAATCTACAGTAGGGCACATATTTCGATGGGCTTACGCGTAGAGTTAGTTCTGAAGCATTCGCCATAAAGAAAATTAGATTTATCCCAGATGTAACAGTTCGCAAATTTTATTTTAGCTATTTCCGTAGTATTATGTCTTATGACATACTGCTGCACCTACCATAAAATCAATTCGTAGTGCAGAACAGACTGCTTTTTTTTGCTGCGTTCGTGCTGTCTTTAAGCTTAATGTAAGAATGTCACTAAGAGAAAAATTAAAAATATGAACATGTTGACGGTCGCTTCTCAACACGTGTATGAAAAATTTTTATACGTCCACAAAAACATGAATGTTTTTTCTAGGAAGAGTGACGTTCATGAAACAAAAATGAAAACTTAAAACACAAATGTTCTAGAAACAAAAAAAAACTCGTTTATAACTTCAGTAATTCTTTACAATAGATATACGTTATTACAATAGAATTCCGAAAAAGCTTTTATTGCCAAATTAAAAAAAATGTAAAAGGACGGTTGTGTGCTAAAAGTTACTTTACAGTAAATGACTTCGTGGATGTGATCGCCTCCAGGCTATTTCAAGATTCAAATAATAAAACTTGTAAGCATATTTAGATTTTTTAAAACATTCCCGCTGAATTCGCCTGTTCTTCTCGGAATTGAGGCATTTTTTTTTTTCGAACAAGAAGTAAAATGAAGTCGTCAAAACTGATTGTAAACTAATCCAATTTTAAATACAAAATTGCACTTCACTTTGACTCATCGGACGAAACGCGGAAATAAAAACACTTCCATTTCTTACCAATTTTCTGCCAGGTCGTGGTACTTATCTGGTTCGAGTCAGCCCATTCAATAGCGGGAGGTACTTCGTGTTCTACCACAGTAGGATACTTAATAATATCATAGAAATATTTCATAATGTAATATTTATCTAAAATAACTATCGCCTAAATTAACTTCGATCAATACCTCTACAGTAATTTGTTTTAAAAAAAAATTGTCATAAATTTATTTTATTCTCTTTTCTTAGTTCTTTTAACCGTGAATAAGCACACAAACAAATATAACAAATATAACAAAACAAATATTTTATACTTTAGTTCTATTTCATTTTTAATTTTCAGTATTGAATATCAGAAATCCTTATAGTGCCCGGTACAATAAAATGTAAACGATTCTTAGTTGTCTGTAACAGATTCCCCACGTGATTGTGTGTTATATTGTTCCCGCCTATTGCGTCACAACACATAATTCCACACATATTTGTTACTTCTTCTATTCAAACTAGTTTTTATTAAGTAAAAGAAAATTTAGAATCATTGAATATTTAGACCCGTTCTCATTAAGTGAAAAAAATTAACGATTGCATTACTTACTATTAGACAATCTATTGCCTCATCGGGCCAGAAGTGTAATGACGCGAGGATTTCAGCTTCTAGGTCCAAGGGCAGAGAGCCAGCCAGCAGGTACACCGCCACGCATACACATATTATGTCTGATATAAAATAATTGATTTATATTTACACTATTAATACTAATCTTAAATTTAATTTGATAGTACCTTTATCATCTACGGCACCTACCTATCCTATAAATCCTACGGCATCTGTCGGTTAAAATATAAAAGTTAAATTCAGTATTTCAATCTCTTTTTACGACCGGGTTTCAGTTTATTGTTGTTTTAACCCACGTTCATACGTAAAAGATCTTTTATATATTAATGTCAATTTTGCAATTATATAACTAACACGATTTATTTAATGTTCCCTGTCCTCAATCTATACTACACACTATATTCAAGATGGAAGTACAGTGTGTGTTGCAAAAATATCATTACATAAAATATAATTTTGCATCACAAACCTTCCAAAACTAGGATAGCTCTTATCCATATTTGTTCAATGTTCGGGAATAATGTATAAATTATAATATGAATTTTAATTTTAGTATCGAACTACTGTTCCAAGTCCAATAAAAGGCCACGCGACGGTCAACGTTTGACAAATTTAGTTTTAAACTCAACCCTGTTGATCATAAAACAGATTAACTAGCTGCTTTGATTGCAAAGTTTAATTTATTGACCGTTTATATTTCAAATATGAAAAATGGAATTTTCGGATTTTTTTTTAAATTGGTATAATTTTCTGTTAGAAGTTGATTTCCCGTATATAAAAGTTTTTCCGTGCAAAAATTATTTGAATATGTTTCTTGCATTACCTTTTTTGTCAAAATATATATTACATTTTAAAAAATACAACACTCCACTAAAATTAATCATAAATTCTTTTTTTTTATTATTTTAAGTGTATTGCTCGTAATGAGATAACTCTGACACGACAAAGCTGACTTGGCAAAAACATTATTTCATTAAAAAAACGTGAAACATTTTAACAAAAAGATTTAAGAAGTTTTTTTACACAAGATCAGAGAACCGTTTTTTCTTTCGAATCTGTTCCTTTTGTTACGAGCCAATATAATCTGTTAAACCTATGCCTTCGCTTTCTTACATTAAATACGATCTGAACGCATCATTTGCAAAAATCATCCCTTTGAATTTTAAATTACGATTGACTATTCATACAAGTACACGTGCATTGCTTTAAACAATTCTCGTAGGAAATCTAGATCTCGTGGATTATAAATTGTCCGCATAGCTTTTTTATGAAGCCATAAGACAAGAAACTATGGAAATGTCAACAATAAACTAGTTGCACAGCGTTAACATCGGATTGAAGTCTTAAACTTTCCTGATTGCAAAGGCGGTAGAACTGAGTTCACCCGCGAGCATTAGAAAATGGGGCTTCATTGGAGTTGTTCATCCAAAGTTATACCTAAGAAAATGTATCCTTTGACTCTTAAAAGATCTTTTATGAAATGATTCTGGCAAGTATACTGAAAACGCACGATGTTTTTACGTGTTGACGAAGATGAAGTAGACATTTATCATTACTATATATAATTATATAGTATATATTTAATCTGGTCTTGAAATTCAATATAAGAAGATAAAATTGTATAAAATAACGTTAAATCTTTATTTTAAAACTAAAAATTAACTTCGAATAAGTCTAACAATACCTCAATCAACAGGCAATTCCTATTTGATTAACACCAAGAAAACAATTATTAAATAATAGAACATTCAAATGATAACGTCTTTCCTGACGCATCGCCCTACTCCCACGATCGTTCCTATGGAGTAAAGTACGATTTCAAAATAGTAGTATATTTCAAGCACATGAGTACAAAATACATGGGAAATCGAGGGCCGAATGCTCTTCAACTACAACATATACGTTTTATGTTGAATGTATTTCTTAGGCATATATCTCGTAAGTTGTTTTAAGTCCTGACAGTTCTCAATCAAAACATTTCCAAGGACATCTCTATTTCGTATGCAGTAATCATAATAAAATAAGCGACTGGAGACCCAAATGAATATAGTATAAATGAAAGTCGTTTTACGCGCATTAGATATTGTTTTAACGTGCTTATAAAAAGTAATGAAAAATATTACAATAGCCAGTTTAATAACCACATCTATCTATTGTTTCAAGAGATATTTTAATCGGGTTATATAACAAGGGTTTGAAACATGACCTCTTGGAGAATATAAAACCAGAAACACGTACAGGCAATCTGAATTATTTGGAGTTATGAATTAAGTATACAGATAACAAGATCGATTTAAAAATAAATTTAGAACATACTTAGATTAAGTTTTGACTAAATCAAAAAACATCATTTAGAAGTTAGAATAATTTCCATAATTTTATAAAACGTTATACAGAAACATTTCACCGCGAATCACACACAATTCTTCAATCCGATAAGATTAAAAATGTTATGATTATTCCCAAATTTAAATGACAAATGTTTAAATAATTATTCTAATTTAAACCAAACATAAGCTATATCTAAAAGCATGTATGTGAAACTGATCCTGAAATCTCTACCAATTGACATAATGAAAAAGGCATACGAGTGGCTTTACCAATCATTAAGTCAATATGTTTATCAAACAGAAGCTAGGTGTAGATGCACGCCCAAGAATCTCATCTCTGTTTGCCTGTTCATACACATGTTAATAAGATAAGTATTATAAACAATGAGGTTCAACTTTCGTTTTTTTTTTTTAATGGAGTAGACCGATAAACGAGTAAGCGGCTCACCTGATGGTAATCTATCACTGCCGCCCATAGACGTTGCAAAATTACAGAACGGAGGTCGGCTGCAAGTACATCAGTCAGTACAGAACTTGCAAATGCGTTACCAGCCAGCGTGCCAGTGGCAAATTTTTAAATGACAGAGGAAGGAGTGAGAGGGAAGGAGAAGGATAGAGGGTTGAGAGAGACAGAGTGGAATGGGGGAAGGGGATGACCTGCAAATCTATGTTTAAATCGCCATTGACGATCTCCATAGCGTTATTGCTTAAATAAATTCGAACACTATTCACAGTTGGTCGTTGTGATAACGTGCAACAATAATAACTGTCATAAAATGTGCAATAACCTATGGTTTCTCGTTAAAAGATTTAAGACTTGGAGGCAGGTTCATTTAAACGAAAACTAACAGGCTGTAAATGAATTTCCCAAGTTTCTTGTCAAGTTTTCAGTTTTAGTTACAGTTACTAAGTCCATACGTTGCTGATAATCGCTTTTTTATGGTTTAGGCTGACAAACGAGCAAGCGGCTCACCTGATGATAAGTGAACACCGTTGCCATGGACATTTGCAGCAATATAAAACTCGCAAGTGCGTTGTCAGCCTTTAAGCGGGGAGTGAAAGAGGGAAGGAGAAGAAGTGAGAAGGAGGATGGAGAAGAAAGGGAGCAGAAGGGGGAGGAGATGAAGAAAGTGATAGGGAAGGGAGTGAGAGGGGGGGAGTGCGCCACCGGCTACCTCACTCACCGGACGAAACATGGAAGCAAAAACACTTCCACTTAACGCCGATTTTTTGTGAGGTCGTGGTACTTACCCGGCTCGAGCCGGCCCATTCGGCAACGGGAACAGCTGCGTGGCTCTACCACCGATAAAAGATTACCGCTTAAGAGATTACCATCGACTTAAGAAGTACTATGGTCAATTTCGTATTGAAGGACGCAAATTAAAAAAAGTATTTGTTTCTATCGACATGTTTTATAGAGCATTGACAACCGTAGTAATAATATAATAGATATTAAATGGAGATGATGCCTATGATTTGCCTTTATCGTAGGTGTTATTTCAAAGTTATTTACGATTGCACTTTACCACACAAATTCAAAATATGTGATTGGAATATTATCATCAAACCACAACAATAATTGTCAGGTCACACCAAAGGCTTTGCTTCATTTAATCTCGACTTCATAAACAATTTTTTGATAGTAATATAGTTAAGAGAGGTCTCTATGACGCTTCTTTATAAAAATTAGAACATCACAATACATTTCTCTGAAATGTGTAATTTTATTTGCCACACCATGCATGGAGTAACGGAAACATCGCAGAAGCTTTATAGCAAAAAGACCTCATCGCCACCCTAAAAGCATTACCGTCTCCTTAAGCTTTAATATTTTCCCTGGTGTACGCTTTTCGAGACGGAAAAATATTTCACAGATTATTTTACCTCATTATTTTATTCTGTTTCGTACTTACGTTACAATAGCGATGTTTTTGGATTTTTATACGTCGGAAATGACAAAGCTGAAAAAAGACGTTTTATGTCTTTTTTCGGCCATTACTTACTAAGTGACTAGGAAAGCAAGTAAAATAAACCACGATGGTTACACCAGTACGCATGCTCATGCCACAAGGTAAGAGCAGTTCATGTTCAAAACTCTCAAGACTTTTGTCATCGCCAAGGCTTTAAACCAGTACGCTATAATGTGTTGTGTCCCGGACCGTCAAAATGGTCCAAATTGGGTCCCGGATAAAGGACCATCATTTAAGCTCACCTTTTTTAAACATAGTGGAAATCCTCGGCCGACTAAAGGGGACTAAAAAAGTCCGTTTTATACGGAGAAGCGAGCAAGTGGCTTACCCGATGGCGAACGAACACCGCCAACCATTTTTCTATTTTATCTTTTTCTGGGATAGACATGGCTAATTATGCTAAATATCAATCTTATACTCCACACTGTGTGAATGATATCAAACTAATATGGAAGAACAATCGACTTCGATTGATTCGACTCTTCTCAGCAGAACTGTATTCCGAGCCGGTGGTAGCTTTCTCACAAACTAATGTAAAAATGACGATTCATAAGTGCTTGTAAAGGCCTATTTGAAAAAAATATTTTGATTTGATTTGAGTCGTTCTAAAGTGGTTCACCAAAAAAATACAGACATCGACTTTATTTCGTCTAGACTGTAATGGACATTTAATTTTTGCAGTTTATTATAGAATAGATAGAAAATCTAAGAAGAGGCAGATCGCGACTTTCTTCCCTGACTTGTTTTTTTTTTTTGAAAACGACAAAATATCACAATTTTAAAGCGGTACCTCACTATCCCTAGAAATAACCTTCTAGAAGTATATTTTTTTATCAATCCTTCCTTATGTCTGATATTATTTTATTAATTTACAGCCAAGCCAAAGCTCGACCTAGATACTATAAACTGGATAAAGGGGAACATAGAAGGGATACCAGAGGTCATGCCCGATAACACGCCACACATAGGTAATGCCAAAAAGTACACAACCAAGTTTACAACTCTCGGTACATTGCCGCTGAAGGAGTTACTACATATGTATAAAAAAGATGAAATAAGTTGTAAGTGCAGACCCAGACTGACATCATTACTTGTACTCTAATGACTCGATACAATTCAACATATATATACAGAGCGAAAAGTATGTATGGACGTGCGAACTGTTTCGAATCAATATGTCAGAATCCTATATACACAACTAATATTTCATTATTCATATATACAAACCCCTTATAAAATTAAGACCCTTTATAAAATACAAACTCCTTGATTAATATCTGTGTGCATACCTTCAAAACAACTTTTAAAATCGTACTCATGAACTAAATTGATTATTTGTCAAGATCTTAATTGCAATAACGTAGCGTGGAATTAAATCTACATCAATCGAAAAGCAAGGGAACTATACAAACTCAATTCCAAATGAGGATGCATGCCATTAAGATTCTAAAATCTTGTGGCATCGTACTTAGATATTTAGGAATTGTTTACATACATATATGGGTTTCGCGGTATTTTCTGTCTTCTTTCACATTAATAGCTTTTCTTTTTTTATTTTACTCTAGCTTTATTTTTGTATGTCCTACATTTGATATGCTACCTTACTTATTTCCATCCCGTCAATAAATCTGTACATAATGATTCAACATCTTCCTTTCGAAAGCTATCTCCGGCACATAATGTCACCTTTCCTTCTTCCGGATATCAATTGTCGAAAATGTATTCAACTTTTGATCCCAATTTTAACAATCACGTTGAATGCTTCGCTTGATTTGAGTTTCTTCATCGAATTTTCCTTTAACAGCTAAATATGCAATGTTATTTTTTTTTTTAAATTTACTTCAGTTTTTAACAAAACTTTAAAGAACATAATTTCTATCTATCCTAACTTTAACCAAGCTCCTTCTGCACCGATGTGCCCCCTAATACATCCTGCGCACTTGGCCAATCCCTTGTCGACCGTCGTGGCCAGAGTCAGTCGGGAGGATATTATTAATTAACGATTTATAGGTGACAGTGACACTGAGCCGACGACTAATCCAATGATCACGCTTAATAGAAGAATCCAAACTGACAACGATACCCGTAAAGACGTGAAAGAGAAAGGTAATTGCACATTATTTGTATTTTGTTTTGTAATAGATGTTAGGTGGATCTAACACTTAGTTCCGCTGTTATTGAGAGACGTCTCGGAAAATATGGAGCCTATTGATATTAAATATTTTATATCACGATTTTTACTTTAAAGAAACAGTTACATATAGATGTTCATCTTATTGCCTTTGAGTCGTTCTAGAGTGTTTGGTTCACCAAAAAATACAGACATCGCCGTTATTTCGTCTAAACTACAATGGACATTTATTTTTTACCGTTTATAATAGAATAGACAGAAAGTAGAAAAGGAGACAGACCGCGATACATCTAAATTTTAAAGCGGTACATCACTATCCGTAGGAAAAACCTTCTAGATTTTTTTTTTATCAATGCTTTAGGTTTTTATGTCTGATACTATTTTATTAATTTACAGCCAAGCCAAAGCTCGACCTAGATACTATGAACTGGATAAAGGGGCACATAGAGGGGTTACCAGAGGTCCTGCCCGATAACACGCCACCCAAAGGTAATGCCAAAAAGTACACAACCAAGTTTACAATTCTTGGTACATTGACGCTACATTGACGAAGGAGTTACTGCATATGTGTAAAAAAAACTCAGTTTAAAGTACTTAGAGAAGAAAATATCAAATGCATCCGAAATTAATGCCGATTTTGCACACCGCTGTGATAGGTGTTTTTACCTTATCAAGGGTTCAAAATAAAGCAAATGACTTACATTCAACATCTTCAACTAGTTAAAATTGTTTTATTAGTCTGTTTGCTGCCTACGTGGCCAAGTGGTATAGGCCCGCACTTTATAAATCAGAAGTCGTTGGTTGGAATCCTGCGAAGGGCAATGACTTTGTGTTGTTGTTCTTAGTTTGGTTAGGGCATTAAGGGGGATCACCCAATTGCTTGAAAAGTAAGAATTCATGCATTGGATGGGCATGTAAGATTCGTTCCTGGTTTTTTTATCGACGTCATCTAGTGGTGGCTTGGAGAAGTTGAACGTCACCGCATCTGCGCCTGATCTCTCTCTGGTCGTGTTGGTTATCCATCCGGAAAGAGTGAGCGCATTTATCTTATCTTAACTGACGTTGACGCAAAATTTCGTGAGTGAGTGAGTGCACCTGTGTCTGCGTAAACGCTTGTACACTATAATATATCCTGTGCACTTGGCCGATCTCTTTTTAATCAGCCGTCGTGGCCAGAATCGGTCGGGAGGTTATCATTAATTATGATACCAGTAATGACATGGAAGGCAAAGGTAATCGCACATTATTTGTATTTTGTTTTGCACTAGACTATTCCACCTAACACACGTAGTCCGTCTGTTGTTGAGAGACGTCTCAAAAAACATGGAGCCTATTGACATAATATTATATATTATCTACGATTTTTACTTTAAAGAAGCAGTTACAAATCGATGTGCATCTTATTGCCTTTGAGTCGTTCTAAATCGTTTCTTTTAGACGTATTACTTGAGACTTTTTTTTTCAAATCAGAAAAAAAATTGAATAAATATGGTACATAACAATATTATGATAATAAATATAAAAGTATACATAAAGTATACCTATAGTAAATTATAAGTCAGGAAAGTTTTCAATAGGTAGTTCGGAAAAGAACTTTTAAACTGTAACCAAAAATGGGCTATGAAAAAATCTAAATATTCAATGTTGGTTGCGTCCGCCGTGTTGGGTTTCATACGTTTGAGCCGCACGGCTACCCCATTTCATAGATGTGACATTTGTTAATTCCTAATATCTTTTGAATGAGAAATCCGCTATAAATAATTTAAAAAGTAATCTACAGGTATTAAAATAGTCTCATATACGAAATCAATTATTAGAAATTAAATCAAAATCAGACCATGTTATCCATACTAAGGTATGGATAACATGGTCTGATTTTGGTCGGCATTTCTATCAACTTTTAAAATGTAAAAAATATATAAACATAGTTATATTAACGTAACCACAATAGTTGGACATATAGTTTCGCGAAGTTTTTTGTAGATATTGATATGTTCTTTAATATTGTAGAACATTTTTTTGTCCAAACATCAATAGTTTTCGCAGCGCGTGCGATGAAAGACATTTTATGCCTGATTTTTTTACACCTTGGATTACATTATTGTAGTTTTAGTAGGGATCCTTAATTTTTTTAATAATAAATATGCCCGTTACTCAAAGATAATGTAACATTCTAAGAGTGATAGAACTGTTGAAATCGGTCGTTTCATTTGTAACGCAAGACTATAACATATATAGTATATGTTGCCAGCCATGCTGTTAATACACTTTTTCTTCTGTTACAGACAGTGACCAGTGCAAAACGCCTGAGGGTTTCCAAGGTCTCTGCGTCTTCAATGATCAATGTATCCAAGCGGTTGTCGACGGCAAGACGGTGATAAACCCGAGGTATCGCACAACACAATCTTCCGACATTCCTTAACTGGAGGGTTAGGACGATTTGAACAGCTAGAAAACCTATCTAGTACCTAACTAGTAAATTGGAATTAAAAAAGTTGTATTCGGAGATAACATTTTAAATAGACATATAACATTTCATGAGTAGCATGTGACAAAATCATATGATATAATTGTCATTCGCCACACCTGTTACTTCCAGTTAGTCAGGTCAGTCGCATATATAAAAAATTGTTATAAAAAAACAAGCTATGAAATACTGACTAATCAAACACTCGGAATTTTTGAGGGGAGGAAGGAGTCAGAGGGAGGCCACCTCTCTTACCGGAAGAAACGCGGAAGCAAAAACACTTCTACTTTACGCCGATGTTCTTTAGCTGTCCCTTCAACAGCGGGAACAGC
>DWHO01003256.1:0-12207 GCA_018247575.1 Eurytides lysithous rurik | reverse complement strand
AATGCCTCAGTCCTGAGAAGAACAGGCGAAAGAAACTCAGCGGGACTTTAACTCATTTTTTTACGTTAATTACGTTGTCAATTTTCAATATTAATCTTTTTTGAGATAAATAAATGAGATAGTTCCTTTTTTTACCATATCAATTATTTTGAGTTAACACTTTCATTATAAAGCGGAACGATAATTTTTGCGTTTGAATGCGGTGAACGATAATGTTTAGTAAGAAACAAAGATTCCTAGAACGAACCCGTTGTAAACATTTATCGATGCCCTTGAAAATTTTTTTTTTTTTGACGTACGTGACATACATTGGTCAAGTCAAGTTTTTTCTCACACATTCCTTCATTGTTTATTTAAGTCCCTTCTATACCATTCGACACCCACAATCATCATCATCCCACATATTTATCGAACATTAAGTCAATTAAAAAAAAAGACACGGACGATTTCTATGTTGTAAAAACACTGTCTATTTTTAAACGTGAAGAATTATTGGCTAATAGAGAACAGGCCTGATTACAAGTACAGAGCATTAAGTTGACAAAGGGAACTCGTTGTTCAACCGATGGATTGGTTATGGTACATTTTATTACCCCTCTTCATTGACAGCGAAGTAGGTCAAGCGGAACGCGGCTAAATAAATTAATAGAGCGACCACAGTATTGCTCCCATTGGGCTTGTTGAGAAGAATTTTGAAAAGTGCAAGAAATATTTTATCAGTTCGTTATGTAAACAATATATTGTCACATTTAAAATAATTATGATTTTAACGTGCGTATATTTGGTCTGACCCTAAACCTGAAACAAGGACTTAAATTTTAATAAGATAAAGGTAGTTGCTTTTGACGGTCGGCTTTAATTGCCAAATATTTGTAGTCGGTAATTACATATATGTATTTTTTTTTTTAATTCATTCTTTCACTTTTACTCGTATAAAGTGAAAACATTAAACAGTATTATGTAAATAAATCAATAAATCACTACGAAATGTTATAAACCTTCTTTCCAAATATATAGATCGTAAATGTAAACAAACAGCAAAGTACCAGCGTAGGTGGCGTGTAACCTCGACGCCTCCAGCACTAGACCACATGTTTACATCTGTCGCCCGTTTCCCCTTTTAATTACTCAGATTTATTTCTTAAACGGGCTAGATGACAAGTATATTACGGATTGTTGTATATTTTGTGTTACTCTTTCAAAAGTAGTTTTAGTAAAGTGTGATTGTAAATTTTTGTGCATTTCTTCAACAGACTGAATAGAACTGAAGAATTGGTTTAACTTTATGTACCTGTCATTACATATTTGAAATATACTTTTTTAGGTTAGTTTAATTATGACATTCATTATATTATAGTCGAAAATAGTTATCAAAAATATATTTTTCTTTTACTAGCTGCGTCCAATGTTATTTGTTTGTATTCATAAGTTTGGATTTGACTCTTAATCATAGAAAAGATATTTAAAAAGATAATTTAAAGAATAGTTACCGTCCGTTCTGTTGGGGCGATGATTGGCGTGGCGTGATCGAAGTTGTGGTAGTTGTCGTTTGCTCCTGGGTGTATTTGCGAAGGGTGCGTGGCGACAGGGGCATGCGGGGAGATGGTGGGTCGGGGGTGACGGTGCGCTCATCGTCGTCGTCCTCGATGGGGCGGTAGGAGCGGTCGGGGCCCAGGGCGCGGCGCACCAGCTCGGGGCTGGCGAGGCGGTTGGAGGCACGCAGCATGCCGGGGCGGAGGCCGGGCGCGCCGTAGGTGAAGGGCGCGGAATCAGCACGCGCGTGGTACGGTATGTCGGGAGCGCGGTCGGCGTGCGACTGCGACGCGGACGAGGTCGCCGGCGGCGGGTCCGGCAGCGCGCTCACTGTGCGCAACATGTCCCCGAGCAGCGCGTCGAGCTCGTCGGGTGGGCTTGGCGCGGCGCGCCGCCCCGCGGACGAGATCCCAGAATCCATTGATGCGCTGAGCGGCGACGAGGGCCCGCCGCTCGCGCGCACCACGGTCGCGTAGATGGAGCCGTCGAGAGGGCCGAAAGTGTGCGCGGCTTCCGCCCCCTCCCCCACCTCACCACCGGAGCCTGAACCTTCGGCGCTGCCGTTGTTGTCCCCTGCACCAAAACGCATTTTGTGTGTTTTTAGAGTGTGTCAGCTATCGGTAAAATCTTCTAAAATATGCCGGATCTTAAATAATTTAATTATACATCCTCGGTCTTAACTATATAAATAACCAATATATCAATGTTGTACCAGCAAAAGCTGATGCGTGACTTTATTGCATTAGATAAAAAAAAAACGGGCGACCGACGTATTTAAATGTCACTTTCGACGTACCGATTGAGTAAATCGGATAAGTCGTTTGTCCTAGTTCGCTTTTAGATGATGTGTCGTCGTTTTGATGAAATAATGCCTTAAGCAATAATTTAATTATGAACAGTTTTTTTATTTGGATTCGATTCTATTCACTAAAGCTGTCTACTCCGCGTTCTCCGCAATGACGTCTAGCTGCCGAGTGAGGTGATAACACAAAATACGTTATTGAGCTGGTGCAAGACTGAGTTTAATTACCATTACATGCCGCTTATTCGCGTAATTATAATCGTGCTAGCACAAGATGGCAAGACTAGTAAGGAAATGTACTATTCATTAACTGTTTATTCAATGCATTCAGTGGCTCGCGCAGTTACAAGTGGACCATCGGTCGTAGCCTGACCACATCCGTAAAAGGGCTAAGTTCGTTTCCCGTTACCCTTATCCCGGTGTCACCGTTGTTTGACGGAATGTGAGATCGTCCTTTTTATTCAGAAAATGGCGCATTGCTTGTATCGAGTACAGAGTGGTAAAAGAACTTACCGTATTCTAAGTATCGTCTGAGAATTATTTTTTAATTTTACCGGAGTAATCATTAAGGTTATCAAGCACGGTAGCTAATTATGAAATATGTGTATAAAATTCATAAAATTGCATTATTTGAACTGTACGACAAAAATCTAATAAAATATTGGAAACGTATTATTTCCTGTTTTTTATTTTGTAAATGTTAACGTTTTCAAATTTTTAAATGTATCTCACATTTGTTCATGTTCAGTACAGTGCAGTACATGTTCAGTAAAACTGTACAGTTTTAATAAAAACTTATCGATCGTATTAAACGGAAATAATTTTCAACAAAACATGACCAAGCATAGTTTTTTTGGCATTAGTTGCATGTGATACGTTTATATATGTCAAAAATATTAATATAGTTCTAGAATAATTAAAAAATTAAAATCTATGTTATACATTATAAGCAAAAAGAACAATACAAACAATGTCAGTTTATGTAGTCAGCCACTGTTTATTTCTTGTAGTTAATAGTGTTCTATTGGATACTCGTTAATATAAGATAACGTAGAGTGTATGGATCTATATAAAAAGCGATCAGTGTGTCACGCTGTCTATGGTTTCGCAAGAGAACTGGACGCGATGTTGTCAATAACGCAATTAGCGTAAAGGTATCAGCGTCGCCGTCTGCATGCGGTCGGCGGC
Organism: Eurytides lysithous rurik; assembly: GCA_018247575.1. Classification (NCBI taxonomy): domain Eukaryota; kingdom Metazoa; phylum Arthropoda; class Insecta; order Lepidoptera; family Papilionidae; genus Eurytides; species Eurytides lysithous. The sequence goes on along the minus strand of DWHO01003256.1, from coordinate 8,684 downwards.
TGTTGAATAAAAGCGGTTTATTTCTGTGATGTCAACCGAAATAACGTGGCTTCGGCGGCGAGGCAACCGCTGTTACGAAACACAGCATAAACGCAGGAAGAGGATGTATGCCCCTGACGGCCCTGCCTCTGGTGCGATCTTACGCGCCATCTGCCACTAATTGGTGAGAAATAGTTTTCGTGACTTCAAATGAATAAATCCAATTAGTACTGAGACGCTTTTATAAATAGATACGAGAGTCGGACACAATTACTATGGTTAAAGCGTTGAAATTATTACGAAAAATGTAGAGAAGTTAGTGTAACTTCATCTGACAAAAGATATTACTCTAATTCGTCGTAACAAATATCGAGAAAAGGACGAGGCTTTTCTCGATATTTGTTCCTATTTAATCATAAATAAGTTATTTTTTGAAATCAACACAAACTTTTAATATTGTTTTCTCTAAACTTACGATATTACATTTTTGTTTCTTATAAACACTAGTCATTAAAAATTAAAGCGACGATAGATTATCTCAGGTACAGTGAAACGCAGTTGAGATAGTGCAAAGACACGGACAATTTTAAGACCAATTTGTGTTCATGTCATAAACAAGAATTAGCTTAAAACTGCTTGATACGATCACGGACAGATAGACGGCATGAAGGTGAGCGCGTATTCGTGTCGGGAACATGATGTCATCGAGCCGCTCCACCTTGTGTTTCTACGAACCTCTAAGGTCCATAAATTATTATTACCTGGTGTTGCCCGCTACGCTATCTTCGTTCGTTAGCGAGCTTAGCTTCAAATTGCAACCTGTTTTGGTCTTTTACATTTTTGTTCATATTTAAATAACAACGACCTCGTCAGACCGCGTTCAGCATATTTTAAGGCAATATATAAACAGGCACCATGAGCGCGTTTTAACTAAACACTACTCGGAGAATAGTTTCGACTAAAAATTTATTAAATTAGAAGCAATACAATTTATAGAATTATTATTATTATTATTGGTTTATTTATAATGAATTGCAATTTTCTTTCAGTTACAATGAAGGGATTTATAAAAGCAATCGTAAATTTTATAGAAACCTAATTCAGTAATGTCATCTGTAAGACTTGAACTACAATTTCAGTAAAACGATTTATGCCGATAAGAAATTATACAAAGAATGGTCTCAAGGTGACTTAACAAATGTGCTTATTTACCTATTACGTAGATGTTGCGTTTCGATTATACATGACATATCCGGTTCCGGACACCACTTACGATGAAACTTGAACTTTTAATAAACACTATCGCACTGGTAAGCACACGTGCAGTGCAAGGGCGCTCGAGTTGTTGACTGTCGACAAACTGCAACCACCATCGATACGTAACGCTAGCAAACCTCAATCTTAGTTCTGTGAATGAACGTGTTTTTTTTTCAGTACATAATTTATCGAAATATCGCACAGATGGAAATATAATTTGTCAGCGGCAAGGTATTTTCTACGTATGCAAATTGAACAGTTGAGTGACAAGTTTCGCACGCAACATATAATGTTAATAAACGATGAAAGGTTGACGTATGCCGCCGGCTAAACGGCATAGATATTTAGTGCATGCGTGACGTCACTGAATATTGGATCATGCGTGAGAAGTGGATCTTTGATTTTATCTCAAGGAGCATGCATGCACTCAAATATTATTACCATCGTGTTATTATTACATTATATATAGAAAAGCAGTGATATGAAGAGTGCTGTTTTCTAAGTAAGATAAAAAATAATGGCTCGTTCCCGTTATTTAAACTTTTTGCTTCTTTAATGGCGTACGGCTGCACTTATAGACTTTAATTATATTTTCAACAGCATTAAATTTGTTTATGCTGGAGGTTTAACTTTAGAGATATACATGCTGGTAAAATGTTAATGAACGTCTGTGATTGTTGCCGTAAAGTTTCAAATTTTTGAGACAACAAACTTATTTAAGTCATAATTTATTGAGCGGTAAGATGACTGCGGTAATATCAACGAAATCAGTGAAGTGAATTAATCAAGAGTTGACCGTAACGACTGGGGCCACATGAAATTCGTATTAAAGGCGCCGCTGGTTTCGCTTCATTAGAGGCGGAGCGTGTCTGATGAAGAAAAGTTGAGAAGGGGCGCCGGCGACATCCGTCTGCAATTCACCACGCTGCTCAATTACTTTACACCGTGGACGATAAACCATCTCCTTCAGTGCCCATAGATGTCGTTCCATTTTATTACTATAAATCATGGCCATGGGCAACTGTTATGAGAGAAACGTCAACAAATAAAATGAAAGAAAAACATACTCTTTTAAAGAATTAAAAAAAAAAAGATAATTCTTATTATAAGGAACGTTCGGCCGAAACATCGACGCCGACCGATCACATATCGAATTAGGGAATTAGTAACACGCTCCACTTACCGACACTAAATCCGTTCAAGCCCACAGTACGTCAACGGCTCACTGTAGGGCCTACATATAATATGATGCTTTGATCTACTGGAGTTTCGAACATTCGACAAGATCCATTGATGCCTTTCGATATTTGATTACGTTGGAAGGAAGAGCGCGTCGCGACTGGGCGGGCGGCGGCCGGGCGGTTCGCCGCCGACTAAAATAGCACAGCACCTGCAGCGCGGGTAGACAGCGGGCAGCGCCAACCGCTGCGCTCTCCACTACCACTATGACACATTTCTACTCACCAATTCTATAACGCGCGCGCCGCTGTGCGCTTTGTATTAACGACAATTTTACTTTAAACGTATAGTTAAATGATAGAGCAAAACAAAAATAATGTTTTATAGTTTTAACATCGTCTCTCAAACTCGGACACTCGGAGTAAACGTAAATTTTATCAGCTTACTAACTAGATGATAGACTATTAGTTGATAAAGGTTTAGTTGAAGTGTAACCTACTAAATGAAACCATTTAAATACTTATATTGATTTAGAAAGAAAGTATAAGTAACAGTGGTATAGATATTTTTCGACTTATTGCAGTTAGTTGAGGTTCCCATGACATATTCCTATCAAAAATAATACCAAAATTTTTACAGTATCACTTTTTTATAAATGACTGATACACGTTATTACGTGGTTTATGATCAGCATCGATTCCGATTATAAACTAGAGATGTACATCCAAAGTATCAATACATTTAGTTCTATATTCATAATTTGTATGTAAGTACAGATATTAGAAACGAAATCATGGTAATGAAAGCTAAATGGATAACATAACTATTTTTATGTACCTACATAACTATTTCTGCACCATCCAAATTTTGACTGGTACATGATACCATTAGCATCAAGTCCGCATTTGTACGTACTTTGTACATAAAGCTTCAATAAACAAAATAGAGTGGTTAGGGTTAGCAGATGAATTCAATATGTATTAATATTCAATCCATGACGTGTTTGTGCTTGCGCAAGTTTGTAGGATGAACTATTGACGGACAAAGTAGCAAGTGCCTGCGGATGTCGTGATCGTATCGATGGCGTGTCAGTAGCCGGTAACCACACGTGCAATCGCCGTAAAGAGTGCTTTCTGACTAGCTGTTAACGGAAATAGACTGAAAATTACGGATGTTGAAGCAATAAAGTGGCACTTCGGTTCGGAGCTTCGCAGAGGGTCCAGCGCTTTTACATCGACACTTGTCGAACATTACAGACACTATGTTTCAAAAATAGTTCCTAAAAGAAGAGCTTTAGTTTAATCCAAACAGGCAATTTTTAAATTGCACATGTTATAGGATTGGTTTTTTTAGCATTTTGGCCATTTTATCTGGATACATTAATAAAAGTGTTTAAATAACCTTCGGCGCGAGTTACGATGAAAAAGTTACGAAAACAATTTTCGAACACTTAGTACGCATTAGCTTGTCAAATCCAAAACTATATTATTCCTATATAAGCCATTTTAAGTCGTTCAAGTGTTTAAAGATATATTCAAGTCAACAAGCTTATAAAATAGTTTATGAGCTTTATGACTTGAATATATATCTTGAAACACTTGAATAGCGTATTTACATATCAGATGCCGTTTATTTTTAGGCGATGTATTTGTTTATCATTCATCAATTAAGTCCATTTTCAATTGAAAGATGCCGATGCTATTATTAAACATTAATAGTGGGCGGTGGTCTATTTATAACTAAATACTCTCTTATAATTAAAAAGCTGTATCGTAAATAAACTAACGTTCATTCAGTGAGCTTATATAACATGACACTGTTTGATTTTAACTCTTCGTAATTGCTCACGTTATATATTCTTCGAAATAATTATCGTGCTCGTTGTCATTGATGGTCGGTTCACATTTTCAATGTATTTACATCTTTTTTTTACGGATTAAGAGAAGTTACGGAAAATGAATGCTTTTGAGCACGAATATGTAATCGTAGAGAGTAGTTGTAGATCGTAGAGAGAGAATCCGATTAAAAATTAAGTATAATAACACCAGACAATAATGATCGAGACACTTCGAAAGGAGATTTCGAGAGAGATGCGGTTGGGAATACTATTATACGATAGATTGGCACTTGCAGGCTTGAAAGTAATATTAGCATCGCCTTGAAATATAAACTTAATAAAACAATGTAACAAAAACAGTCAAGCTACCCTTCTATCATCTAAAACAACGCTGTCACTCGTTTAGAAAAATTGAACAAATAGTCAGTGGTTCACTGGTAACATAAGAGATATTTTAGATTGAAGTTGACTCACATCAGATAAAATGGTGGCCTATGAGGAATAGAGATCTCACATTCCCGAAAAAAATGTAAAAGTAATACGAATATAAATGTGCTATTTTCTTAAACGAGTTCACCTAACACACAACTACTGCATATGTGTAGTTGTAAAAATGTAATTAATTTATTCGTTATTATTAATATTTTTACGTCATGTTACAATAAGGGATTACACAAAATACAATATATTTTATACATATTCATGAACAATGTTTAACGCCGACGACAACATTCTTCAATCAACTTAACCAACAACAATTTGAATAATCGAAACAAGCGCTTAAAAGTGGTAGTCTGTAAAGGTAAGTGGCCTTAGCTATTTTCACAAGTTGTCTCTGCGTTATAAGTGCTTACCGGGTTCATCGTCAGTGATCGCCGAGAGCGGGCGCAAGTGCTCGAGCGAGTCGGCTCGCGCGAGTGCGTCGGGGGCGGCGCGCAGTGGGGCGGCCGGCGTGGGCGCGGGCACAGCGCCCCCACTGCCCTCCCCGCGCACGAACACCAACTCGACGGCACCGTCACTCGGGAACGACGGATCTGGTGAATGACAGCACATGTGGACGAGAACTTTCTATACGCCCCTCCTCACTCCACAACGAAGGTTCCCAACGTGGACAGTACCGTCCTCCAGTGGGCGACAAAACCACTAGGAGTGCGATTTGAGAGAATTAATTTTTAATTTGTGATTATTAATACACATATACAGACATTGGCATAATCAACTATGGTCTAAAAGGGGAAGTTGAAGGTTATTTCGTTTTTCATGTAAAGGAGACTTTTGTCCTGAAAACCTATACCCTAAAACCTCACATTATGTGCATACATAATTCACAACGATTTTCTGTTAACGGTTAACCACCATATAATTAATTGTGTGTGTCGCAGTGCCACAGTTGTGTGCCGTTCTTATTTTCACCTTTCAAATATTTGATCGGCCTACAGATTATTGCTCCTGATATGAACTTTACGTGAAATGTCTGTGTTATGTCTCACTGTTATCTTACGGTACAATTTTTATAAGCAAGGGCACTTTTTTTTCACACTTCTAAGTATTTTATGTAAAGAAATATTTAAGTCAAATGATACCCTTAAAACTATTTGTAATCTGTCTTTTGATCATAAACAGTATTAGGTTGTTCTACAAACTCTCACAACGAACGGATGCTGTAGAGGTTCGTATAAACCGCAGTTTAATTCGCGGAAATAATATACATTGCAGAAAAATCCTAAAATCACGTTGCCAATTCTTTTTTAAGAGAAAGTAACTTGAAATTTAAGATATTTTTTCATTATAACGTTAGGAACTTGTGGATTTTTTTTTATCATAAACAATATAACATTTGGCAGATTTTAATGTTAAAGAGTAGAAGAGTAATAGAAACTAGCAATGAATTCTATTCAACTCTTTGTCAGTTATCAGCATTCTCTTTTAAAAAGCGAATAATTCAACATAAAGTAAGCAAAATATCAAAAAAAAAAATTTAATTTTTTAAATTACACCGCTTATTCAATTACCCCTTGAAACGTGCTCTATCTTAATTACTTTTAAATACTCGTGCGATAGAGCGAATACGAATGATGAATAAGACCTTGACTGATGCATTTTAGGGCAATTATCGTGCTCTAATTGCCACGGAAAAAGTTAACTTTAAATTTTGAACATTTCACGTTTTCTGGTTACCTTAAGTTACTTTTTTTTCAATCTAGTTATTATTAATTCGACCTCTTTTTACTTACTGTTCATTATAAAAACAGAAAAATTACTTTTATTACAAGTGTAGAATGAAACATTGCTATATTTATATTTTTAAATAGTTATATGACACTCGAATATATTGAATATTGATACTTTGATAAATTGATGCTTTTAAGACAAAAACTTGATAGAATAAAAGAGGCTCATGCAAACGAGCGTAATTGTAAAGGGCAGCGTGTATCAGCGAAGAAAGCATACCATGCGCGGCGTGGTCGAGCTGTTGCTTAGTGAAGGAGAGCGTATGGTCTGCGACAGCGCACGTATGGAACTGGCAGGCGAACACGAGTTGGCGATGAGTTGCAGCGGTCGTGCCTGAACTCGCTGGTCGACGGTAGGCGCGCACTAGTACGTCACCACGCAACGACAGCCTCCCCACTCCCACGGTCCAACCGCCCCCGTTCACCATGTACAGTCCTGTTCGAGGAACAACTTGATTTACTCACCGAAAATTTAGTGCAATCGGGGGCTAAAGGGCGTTGAACGTACTGCAAGCTGTATGCTATAGATAGCAATTTTTTTTATTTAAAAAGTTTTAAATTTACGCAAGACAAGAAGTGTGCGTCACATTTCAAAAAAAAGATTTCAAAATGCACAGGACATGCAGCTTCAACAAGAGACAGTTTATGACATTGCAGATATAAATACTGGGGAAGAGATGATGATTTAAAGGAAATCTATGGCCAAAATTTGTTTGCAAGTTTTTCAAGTAAAGATAAAGACATCAAGACTCAAAACCATCATCAGATATCAATGCGATTTAGTAGTTATGAAAATATATTTCACCTGAAGTGTAAACGCAGACGAAATTCTCGTATATTTTGAGGAAGGCGATCGTTGGGGTAGCGGGAGCAGCGAGGGAGCCAGCGACGCTCACGTGGGTGAGCTGCAACGGCGCGGCGTTTACTCGAATCTGACCCGCCAGCAGACCGGCGAATGTGTCTATGTATCTGCATATAGAAATAAAAATTTAATGAAAACACTAGAGTAAGACACAAGAAATTAAGAGTAATTGCTTAAGTAGGAGTGGTGCGCTTTGTAGAATAAACGCTATCGGTTTTCTTAAAGGACAGTATTAGAGACAAAGGGTCTTATGAGTTAATACTTTTTTTATATCCTAAATTTCACATTGATTGAAAATCATATTGATTGATTTGATCAAGGAGCGATGAAGTAAGACTGATAAAAGAGAAAAATTTTAACTTGTTCTCTTATGGAGTAGAAAAGACAACAGAGTTTTAAAAACAGTAATCATAGATAGTAATTAACCCTTTCTGGGTTGTGCTTACAATCCGTGTAAAGAGCAGTGCACTAAGGCAGGCCCAGAAGATGTTCTTGATATGTAAAGATTCGAAATAATAACACTCCTTGTCCAAAGGTGGATTTCAACTTCAATATAAACAACAAGAAGTATGTTTAACGAGAGTATTAAGAGTAATATGATGTTTGATGATCGACAAGATATAACCAGTGGCGGTACTACCATACTATACCATAGTACATAATTCCCGTGCGTTGCGGGAATTATGTGTTAATTAAAATTTATAAATTTTACTCCTTCGTAGGGCAAGCCGGGATTTTGGACTTGTATGGTAGTACCGCCACTGGATATAACAATTATTTGTGATGGCTTACCTCTTGTTCGATGGCAGGTGGAAGACGGGCACACGGTCGTCGAGGTAGCGACGCATGGCGTAGCGATCGAGTGCGTGCTCAGGTGCGCCGCAGATCGCGGAGTAGTGCATGTACGCCGCCACAAGTACACCTAGCCTCTCGCGGTTGCCCCTGTGCAACATGAACATCTCAATAAATACTGATCATTTATAAACTTTACTGTACGCTATCTTACTACATCTGGAAGAATAACACCAACAACAAATGCCAATTCAATTAAAGGGCCGAAAGTTGATTTTCTTAAGCGCCAATTATTCCTTATATTTAACTTTTAAAGTCAAAGTCAAAATTGGATTGGCTTACAATCACTTTTTGACGTCTATTGATTCTACTACCTGTTCGGAAAAAAATACCTCGGTCCTGAGAAAAACGGGCGAAAGAAACTCAGCCGAACTTTAACTCTTTTTTTTGTATATACATACATATATATATATATATATATATATTAAATTTTTCACAAGTTGAATCTTGAAATAGCCTGGAGGCGATCATATAATTCCCAAGGTGT
>DWHO01003255.1:0-12208 GCA_018247575.1 Eurytides lysithous rurik | reverse complement strand
CGCGCCCCTTGCTCTCACGGTTTTGGAGAAATCAAGTGTTGCTATTTGCAAAAATTTTTGGCCCACCCTGTATATCGCCGTTATCAAACCATTATCTGCTATATGCGAAAAAGTATAACTTTGAGATATTGAATTAAAAAAAAACGTTCTCCTGTAAAATTATACGAATCAGATTTTTGAAAACTAATTTGGATAAAGGTCACATATGTTAGGTGGCGTTTTAAACGATTTTGACATATTCAAATGTCACAATTACTTTGTAAACAAAGACTCTTAAGGGTGCACACAGCAGATATTAGCTTCAAAACGACGATACGATGCTGTGTCGGCGCAATTAGCACTGCATTCCATACGAGCATCCATCAAAGCAATCTCTAAACACCCCATCACTTGAAGCACCACGCGATATGGCAACGACCATACTTTTCAGTTTAAAATTCAGGCCATAGTTACCAGACAGTTAGTTACATCAGAAACTGTTGGTTCTGTTGTGCTGAATCGAACACGTAATAAAATCTAACACTCATTCGTAAATCACGACACGTGACGCGCTAGAGGTTAAAGCAAGTTCGATATGAACGACCATCAAAATTGCGAATGCGACGTTATTAAAAAAAAAACCAAGGCGTAGCCGACTCTAGCTACTTGCTGACATATAGATCACAATGCGGGAAGAGTTTCGTAATAGAGTGGTACATTGATCCAATCTACTTTGGAAGTTCGTGTCTAAAATTCTAAAACTGCAAATGTGTATGCCCGGTGGCGGAGGGAACATGATAGAAATCCTACCTTATTGAAATTTTGGAACTGAATGGTTTTAACTCGTGGTCAAAAGTAACATAAAGTAAATATATCAAATGGTTACGCGTTATGATCTAGGGCTTTTGACAGTAAAAACTATCATTGGGACTCTATGATAACCAACTTTGCTACTTTACATCATGTTAATAATACACAGTGATTTAGTAAAAGTTCAACAAGTTTCAATTAAAATGTTCTGTTTACTCTATCGATAATATCAAATTACATCAATCACGAAACTCATTTACGATTTCGTACATGAAAACAAACAACGTTAACATAGTAAAACACGAAGCGAAAGTCTAAAAATACTTACATTGCACAATTCAAACGATTCGATAAGTTTATTTGCGGAGCAGCTCGTGTGTAGTGAGTGTCTTTGACCTAATAAAGTCAATTAGCCGTAACTTAACCGCGTGAATGCCCTGTCTTAGAGATAAATCAATGACTAAGTCACTGTAAGATGCAATAATTGTAACGTAACGTCTCTATTCAAGATGACGCGTAACATATGGTGGTAGATTCGTCGAAATGTATGTATGTATGTCGGTCTAAAACAAAACCGTTGCTAGTTCTGTAATGCTGCAAATGGCTAAGGGCGACGGTAATCAATTACCATCAGGTGAGCCGCATGCTCGTTTGTCAGCCTACTGCATTAAAAAAAAACGATATTGTCATATTCTTTTTCCGAGACTCCAGTAAACTCATGGTTTAACATTATTTGATTCCGATAATTCGTCGAGCGATTGAACTTGAAAGCGTTTTAAAAAATCCAGACGGATTATTCGGGTTCTCATTTCAAACGCCATCAGAAATTCACTGCGTGTTGCCAACCCTATAAAAACTATAATTAGAACGTCAAAATAACACTCTAACTCCATCAGATTACTTATCGAACTATGGTTTGCTTAATTGGGGTTTTGATATCGTGCAAGTTTTCGTTCATATTCTATTTACAGACACCGATAACGTATCGGCGACCTATTTGCTAATAAGCGTAAAGCGTGTTGTCAACTCGAAGTTTTCTTTATGTAGACCAAAATAAAAATCGAGATAAGAATGGTATGAAAGCGGACACCTGTCGGTTAAATAAATAAATCGGTACCTACAGAATTCGCATGAATTTGGTATGACACTCTATTATCAGACATGCTTTGAAATCCTACATGTTTTTAAATAAAACATCTTACAATGTAAAAAGGCATATTATCTTATATATCATAAGATAGTATACCATGTAAACAAATGTACGGGATTACTTACTACTACTACTTTACCCTATCAGTTTAACAGATGTTAATTTTCTGCTGCATAGTCAAAACTTACTTTGAATTTCGACTACCATGAAGAAATATTATATGCCGTTCACAATAAAAAAAGTTAAATAATTAAAATCAAATTGTTATAGCGAGTAGTGAGATTCGAAAAATAGTAACAATTAATAACATACAGTGAGACTTGTAAAGAGATTTTAACTAAATATAAAAGCAAAAAAAAAAATTAAATAAAGATAAAAAGGATGATTACTATTCTCAGATTTCTTCAGAATCGAAAAATTATTTGTTCAGTAAGACATATAATTATGTAACTAGAAAATACAATATGATACTACTTGAAAAATTAAAACGGACGATTCAAAAAGAGAAATATCAATCATTTAACAAAATATATCCTTATATTTAAAATATCGATACCAATGATAAGTATGCGCCCATCACTATTCTATCCTGAGCGACCAAACATAATTTACATATCGCAAGAAGCCTTGGCTCCCACTTGCGAACACTTAACGCGCACTTTAACCATTCGGGTTGGTCGTGATCAATTAATTTGCTTTCATTTAGAATCGACACATCACTGGCTGTTCTATCGATAGTCGATAGGTGGCTCACTGTCATTGGAGTGTTTACACTAGATGTGGTATAAGTTTACAGATACCTAAAAGACAAGACCGCGTAACAAGAACTATTATGTTGATTGACACTAATAAATATTTTTGATTGTGAAATCGTTTGTAATACTATTTGGAGATGGGTCGACGAATAAAAAAAATAATTGAAAAAAACTGTATTGACATCAAGAGTCATCCACTACAACTTTAATTTAATGTATTTTATTTAGAGTGGATGAACAAAAAATATTATATTAACTATTAAATACTAGAACTAGATATACCTATATAGTGTGAAGTAATAACAGGAATTGAAAAAATTACAGAACAATTTAAAGATAAGACATTCCATTTGTTGTATCTATGTTCTATCAATCGATTGTTGATGTTTGCCTACAGTCAGTGTCGATGACATAAATTTATTTGAGCTTCAAACCCGAAAAGGAAACACGCAACTTTAAATCCTTTTCAATCCGCCAGCTTCCATCGAGTGGAAAATTGATCTTTCATTCCATCGCTTAGGGATGCCTACGAATCTTTGCAGTGTTACCAAAACAAACGCAAAGTACATTAAACGGGAACGTTAATTGCAAGGCATTTTCTTCGTAAGCCAAAGTCAAATTCGACAAAAATTCCGACTTTAGTCAGCTTATATTACTATATTGTAACATACTATACTGCACTCAGCGTATCTTTACACGCTGTTTTTATAGAAGCGATAATTTTCGCCGGTGATTTATCAGGTTAACGACCGATGGTTTGTTCTGCGTAACGACGACACGCACTAACATTTGTCTATGGCCTTGAAAACATCTGATTGGTCAACGGCCAACTCAACGCGGGCTTATACGCTTAGCATGTGGTAATTATGCCCGTTGTGTCCCCCAGGAGGATAACAACGTGCCAGGATAATAGTAAGTACGTGCAACGTGCCAGAACAAATACGTAGTAAATGACACATTCAGATTTTTATAGCAACCTTGAAATCATTAAATTAAACCTGGGGTATGTCCGGTGAAAAATTTTGGTTTTGCTGGTTTTTTTTTGTATAAATTCAATATTCCCCTGACATGGGTGGTCAGGGTCTTTTTTAACTATATTTTTTTAATTGTTACTATCTTTTATTATTTACTATTTATTTTTATGTATTGTCTTATCTACTATATATTTTATGTAGTTAGTGAATGTGTCTCTGTGTTTGTTAAGTTATTGATTGTTTTAATTTTTCTATTTTAATTTTTTCTTTTACTATTATTTCTAACTCTGTTTTTTCTTTAGAGTAAATGGGGCATTCTGTTAGTAAGGTTTTGCTGGTTACCACATTCTTGCTGCCCAGCGTCGATATAAAGACGGCTATAGAATAATTAGCGCTGGTGAGAAAAGTGTAATAACCGTGGGCTTGCACTGACGAAACATTCACAAAAAACTTATTTCAATCCCAGTTTCTTCACAATTTGACAAATTCACAAAAAACTCATTTCAATCCCAGTTTCTTGACGATGTACAGAGAGGCGTTCGCACCTTCGTGCACGATTTTTGCCAGAAAATTTCATGTCAAATATGTTTCGTAACATGTTCATTGTGTTTCATGCGACGTGTTTAGAAACTCTCTAGTGTTGAATGTTTCGAACCCTACAGTAGTGCTATCATGTTTTATATTGATACAATTAATATCCGCTGTTGATCTTCTTTATATTACTTAGTAAAGTTACTCCCTTTCATAACCCAATTAACCTAATGCGTGAAGGCGTGACGCTCTATGTAGAAATTATCAAATTTTTGCATTGTTACGCTTCTAGATGTGTCAAATTTTTCAAATTATAAATACATGTAGAATTGGATGATAATTGAATGGGAGGATGGCATCACTTTCGAATACTCATACATACATCTACACAATCACGTGCAAGCCAAGCTTTTTATATTGGTGTTGATAAAACATCAATATTAAACCCATCATAACGGGATAATCTCAAAAATATGTTAAAAATACAATAGCGCTCGCACCGTACCTTATCCAATAATAAGAGATCGACATAATTCGGAAAGGAGACTTCTTTTGTCATGAATTCGGAGAATAATACCCTTGTCTATGTATAGGAATAACGATCTTATTCCCACTTACTTAAGTGCAATTTACCATGACCTTGGAACAAGGAAGATGCAATTGTTATTGGAAATCCATCGTCGACAGCCGCCATCGGTTCCAGAATTTCGTCCGATACAATTGCTCTTTCGTGTGTGAAAATCCACTAACCCACGGACATGTTTTTATTCAAATTGACGATGGTATTCAATCAAATAGTCGTTTTTATTGAGTATTTGCAACTTGCAAATGAGTTACCGACCTTCAGGCAGGAGTTTTTGGGATGGAGGGAGGAGAAGCGAGGAAGAGGAAGTGGAGTGGACACTGGCCAACTATCGCACCGGATGAATCGCGCAAGAACAAACATTTCCAGTTCGCACTGATGTTTTATGAGCTCATGGTGCTTACCCGGTTCAAACCAGCTGGTTATTTATATAATCAATTATTTTCTAAGCTTGGTATATTTTTCTCGGTTAATGATTGAATTTAAATTATATTGCAAACAGTAAAATTATTTCGCGGTGTAATTTTTCCTTCAACACATCCCAGATCTAAACAAAGTAACGATGTACGTAAATATATTATACATACACAAAATAGTGACAATAAGCCTCAATCTAACTATTAATGGAAGGGGAAGTAGCTAGTGATTGCCCTTAACTTCCCCCCACCTAATAGCGCCATATTTGAATTATGCATGAGCAATCCGAGCCATTCCAAAGTGCAGCGGTACCTTCATATACACAAAGACGTCTTCCAATGCGTATTTCCATTCGACGGGATGCTAATGCTAATTGGATACTGCGATATTTCAATTCACAATTTGAACTTCAGGATGGGTAAAAACAGGTGGTAAAGATGCATTCGATATTACAGCTTGTGGCTGTAATATCGAATGCATCTTTTGCTTGCAATGCGAATGCAGCTTGTGGCTGTAATATCGAATGCCCAAAGAATCAAGCCGTTTCATTTACATCTCGTTTTCTGAATATCGAATATTATAAATAAAATGCATCGGCTGTTATGGAATATTCGGATCGCAAAAAATGTATACAGTATTTGAAACATCGAACGCTTAAACTTAAATAACAAAAAAAGAAAAGTTTAATTTCAATAAACAAAATTTTACTTTTAATAACGCTTTTCCACCCCTGAGCAAGATTATGCATTAAATACATTATTCACTTCTTTATAAATATTAATTTTTAAACGATAGAATATTTATTCCACAAGATAGGATAATACATTTTTTTTCTGTCTGCAAAAAGGTCACAGTGCCGTTTAAGAAAGATAACAGTGCAAAAATAAAAAAAGTCATCTTTGCATAATCTACAGGTCGTTTACCTCATGCCAATACCACTATAGTCGGCGCCACTGATTACCGATACGAAATTTGTATTTCCCAACGACCGGATAGAATTTAAATAATGTCGCTCGCCTTGAGCGGAGAACAGCCACACGGTGATAAGTGGAACACGCGTGTTACTCGAAGGCTTGCACTTTTCATAACTATAAGTGAGCCAGAAACGAAGCCGATTTAAACTCAAGTCACTTAAAAGTCGTCAGAAAAGGTGCTCCTTAAGAACGGACTAAACTCTACTAACAGCGCCAAATTAAATTATAAGTTATTTAATCCGATAATTAACGAACTTTCACCAGATTTCGGCCGAGATTTACTAAGCAACTTTAAAACAAATCCATGATAACAGTTTATAGTCTGTTGACATTTTTTTTTGAGAATGTCAACAGACTATAAACTGTTTCATACTGCAGATAATGAAATGAAAACTAGTGGTGTTCCATTGTTATAAATAGTTATATATCTGTGTTTTTTTTTACATTCAGCCAATTATTATTACATATACAAATAAATGTTACGTGTGCATAAGTATAAAATATGATTTTTTTATGTTTTACATACATGCTAAAATGAATAATTCGATTAATTATCACCCACCTAAATAAGGTGTAAGCAAATTACAAAACGACACATCGACGGTAGAAAGTGATTTTGTCGTATCTCGAAAAACCCAACTTGGCACCACAGCCTAAAAACGACTTCAAAAATTTATAACGATACAAAGTTGAAATTTGGAACAAATTGTTCCCATATCTGTATTATCTTTTTTTATACTTTAAACTTATTTGACACAGTTAACTGGAATATCCTAAAGTTTCTACTTAATTGATTTTGGAGATTTTTGAGATACGACAAAATCGCATTCTACCGTCGGTACAATAATATAAAAACTAAATAAGCATAAGTGATTCTCAGACAATTGCGTAAATCATATCGGCGTATGATTTCTTTATACACAAAAAATTTCTTGACTCTTGACAATCTTTTCTGAACAACAGAATATTTCACATGGAATTATACGATCAAATATAACCTCTAAACTGAATAGTGTTTTGAGAACATTCAAATCAGACCGCAGAAGGATTGTGATCGTCCAGATCAGGCGTTGCCAAACTAAAAAAAACAGTATATGCTATTATTATGGAAACGAATCACATGTGTCCATTGAAATTAATAATGTCTCAAACCGACATTATCGAAAGTGCACGATATCGAAACCGAATCTCATACATGTTACAAAGAACGCATCAGAGACGCAAAGGATGATAAGCGTATGTAATCATCGGCACAAACTATCAGAACTACATTTACAATAAACCGTTTCATTGACGAGAGTCGATGGCCCGAATCTATCTCGGGCCGTACATAAATGGCTTTGTTGTGATTCACTGCGCGAAACTGGATACGTTGACTGGCAAACAATTTTTCTTTTATTAATAATCGCTGCCCTCATAGTAAGATATCCATCGTGTGTTACAAGGGCTTTTGACATACACAAATTTAACACGGACAAACGCCCAGATCCAAAACAATCATCTGAAGCCTACAAATATTCGTCCCGGGTGTGAGTCGAACCCACGACCTGCGATGCCGAAGCCAATAGCTTGGCAACTGCACCGAACGGGTCATCTCAACAACATACTATACAGTACAATGATGTTTGTACTAACATAACAGAATCTGGTTGAGATTTAACATGTTATGTTATATCTCAATGCCAGGTAATTAGGCTGACAATATGCCCCTTAAACCGGAACAGAGTAGTGCTCACACATTACTGCTTGCTAGAAAAAATGGAGTGGTCCAGAAGGACCACTCCATTCTTCCGATCCTTCTGGACCTACTCTGAACATTGGGTATAAAAGCACAGACTGCCACTCGGCCCAACTGTGGTTTGGTAGACTACACCTACTCGTTTCTAGAAAACCTTTATTTTTATCTGTTTCTTAAATATAAGGAAATGATAACAAATTCAATGGTGCCGGCATCAGGATTTGAACTCGGATTGTTCGAGCATATTAAACTGAATGCGAGTGCTTGAGCACTGAGGCAACAACCTCTTTCGAATCTGTGTACTTTAGATGATTTTATGTCTGCGGTTTTTGTTTTAAAAAGACCTAATAAAATTTAACCTTGATTCATAGAAGTGTTAGTAGTACTAAACGCAAAATTTATTTCTGTAAAATTCATAAATATTCTCATTGAATTATCGTCAGACACAAAAGCGATTAATGTGTTACATTTGTGTCAAATATTTTACACGACTCTTATTTGAGTCATTTTAATTGATTGTAACCATCTGCTGCAAGAGTAGTGACGGAACATAAATCTCATGATATAGCTCGGGAACGTTCTACGTCTTCTGTCTGTGTTTAAATCCTAAGTCTGCTATGAAATATAGACAACAGTATTATACGAGTAACAGAATACAGTCGTTCAGTGAAGCTGTTTCGTATGTATGGAATATGCATTTGAAAGATAATTTTAATGGATGCTATAAAACTTATACAACGACACTAAGTGACATTATAGATCCATTCTCGTAAATTATTCTTTTAAATTACGATGACAAATATCATTTTATCGAACATCGACCAGTTAAAGAATATTAATAATTTTGTTGACATCAACAAACCACTGTAGAGCGAAATATAATTTTAAACATTAATCAGGAAGTGTAATAATTTCTTGTAGCTTGAACATACCATGTTGACACAGAATAAATTGTATAATTAATATTATTTTTTTCTGACATATAACAAACTGCTCAAAATTAGAAATGGCGTTTTATAATCTTAACACAGATTAAAAATAGGAATGAAAACATTATAAGAATTTGCTTTTCTACATAACCCAAGACTGAAAACTAAACTTGTTCTGTATCCATCTCTAAATAAGACTACAACGAGGTGGTAAACTAAGATATAAAAAATAAGACTATAACGAGGTGAATATAAGAAAAAACTAAAAAATCTGACAGCCATCGACAGCAAAAAAAAAACTTGAGATAATAATCAACCCTTTGCGTCAACTGTGGAATGTAACAGCTACTTCGCTGTTTCTGCGGAACCTAATTTAGGCTCTTACACGGACAGGAAACTTTGATTTTTTATTAACTTTTTTTTATTAACACTCAGATTTTTATAGGAGCTATCCACTTTTATGATTTGGATATAAATTAAGATACAGCATTATAATAAAGTTTTAAAAACGTGTATAGAGTTTAAAAACCTATGTATCGACGCCAGAAACCAACAAAACCAAAATTAATCACCAGACATACAATAATCGACGTGATTTAGTTTTCTGAATATTAATTTTAAAAAAAATACTTCGTGTGTCATTTACTGCGTTTTTGCTTTCCAGCGTCAAAATCTATATAGATTTTTACACAGCCGAGCCGAGTCTCTATGCTAGTTATAGATCCCTGTTAGTCGACCATCCATAACGAATTTTATCTCAATACGGTATTCAAGTCACAGTTAAACCGTTGTTATTTTTCTAGAAAATTCTCGCCTTCTTCTTAGCAAGCGCGTTTCAAATGCTATTAATTCGCATTCGGCACAAACGGTAGTGGTATTAATTTTATATTCCTCAGTTTTAATTTTGTATGTAATTGTATCTTTTTCATGTCATTTTCACGCTTCATCACTAAAATTCATCCATTTCATCTGTCATTATTAATATTTTTTAAATCCATAATCCAAATATTTTTTTCCAATTGCCAATTAAGGCAAAAACTACAAAGAGACATTAACTTCATCAAAACAAATAGTATTGAACGAAATAAAAAATTAAATTGGCCTTTGTTTTAAAATCAAGCACTAAAGAAAAACTTGAATAAAATGTTGTCTATGCCAATTTCTCTAATCGGTTTAATTGTAAGAAAATTAAGTTACAAATACAGTTCAAAAACCATAACCGTTAGTGGTTAACTGAAATTATAAAATCAACAGACGTCCATTATTGGAAAGTTTAAAATCGACACCTAAAATCACTCCCAATTTTTGCGCATTTTCATTTAAAATAGCTCATTAAAAAGAGGCAAAAATTAAGTTGGCATAGTACTAATTGGAGATATACAGTTTGAAAATATATAAACTATATATGAATTCAGCTACACAATGATTTCTTGACCCCTTATGCTATCGTCTTGAAAATAAAATTTGAACAGAAAACTGAAAAATTTAAAATAATACTATTTAGTCATTATGACATAAAATCAACTTAAACATTGAAATAATATTTTCTGATTCGGATTTTTATAACGGGATACAATTTTTTTTTTCTTTTCCTTTCTTCTTTCTCCTTCTTTTTTTCTTTTTTATATTTAGCCGCTTAAAAAGGAAGAAGTTTCTCAATTCATCTAATTCTTCGTCTTCGTATTTATGTTACGCGATATCTCTGACAACTGTCGACAGATTTGATATTTCTTTTCTATTATATTGAAGATACATATCATAGAAAATATATGTTAAACGAGGAACGTGCAGATTTATTTAACTTAGTATTTATAATTTTTGATTAACATACAAAAATTGCTTTATTTTATTCTGACGCTAGAATTTCTTTTTCTTGGTGCGACAGAAGAAAATTTGCGTACTTGAGCCGGGAAAAGGGGATGATTTAATATTTGTTATGTAGTTAAAGGATTTACAAATATCACGAATGTTCACGTGCTATTTTCTGTTGATTTTTTTTAGTAACTAACATAGAGCACAGTAACAAGAAATTCATAGATCGATCCTAACATAATATAATTAAAAATCGTCAATAAGTCAGTATTCTATTTTAATATTGACCTACTTAACGGTATACGAATGATGAGCTAACCGTTACGTTACCTAAAACAACTGCCGTTGAAAACAATGAAGCATTAAAGTAACAGCCTAAAATAGGCGGTATTCCGGTAAAACACTTGTGATAAATTTTAGGACGAAATTATTAAATAAATTCGATTACGATTCCCGATCAGTAACATAGTTAGTATAGTAATGCCGTAAATGGGGGAAAATATAATACGAGTACACACGTTGTACTCTTATTTAAACTTCGAATCGATCATGGGAACGAAAGGAGGCCCACACGCAGCCTGAAGAGACAGCACAATGAAAGGAAGCGCGGTTGTTGAACAAACAATGCACGGAGTAACAGTAATAATTGTCCAAACGCTCAAGGGATTATCGATCCTAAAGCGAGAGGTTTTGCAACCCCATTGGCTTGGTGAGACGGTGGCGACGATTGTGTCGTTCGAGCAATTCAATTAAAGCCGACTCCGCGCATGTGCAGCCGGCACCCGGGACCTCTCACGGAGTAGAGACAAACGCGCCGATCGCTAACCGACTAACAACAAATCTAATTTCACATGCAACGGGAACGACCAAGGCGTATTGTAACGAAAAGCCACACTTACTGCGATCCGTGGACAATTTGCTATTCGTATCAACTGTTTCACTGTTACACCAGTCCGTTGAGTTCGTTATAACCTATAAAACACGTGTGCAAGGCGAGAGCACGAACGACTAAATAGTTGATGTAAACAGTAACCTATTTGTAATAAATACGGGCGATTATTAGCTTCGACCGGCGGACGGAGTGCGCGTGGCGTGCGCTCCCGACAGAACTCCGTATAACTATAGTTGGATCGCGCCGGTGAAGTCGGACTGCACACTTGGTCGTTACGGTACGTCATCTTTATCACGCTACGCGCTCACGCCGGTTTCGCGCTTAACGAGGTTACGAAAGCGTCGTCGTACATCGCCGCTTCGGCTCCCCACAGCCGCATTTCACTCAATTAACGCGAGACGATGTATGCCAAGCAAACCCTTAAATCCCCCCACTGACGACTAACCGGTGTTCTATTGTGAATGCACCCATATGTCACTTTCGAATACGTTTGAAAATAACTGCGATTAATGCGACTGCGGACGGTTTCATCCATTCCGTTAATTGTGAACCAACAAATTAATAAAACTCGAGATTAATAAAGATCGCATAGTATGTGCAATTGTTCTTTATATGGAACCCTATTAACCGTTCTATTACCTATTATTAGCACAATATCTGTAAT
>DWHO01003254.1:0-12208 GCA_018247575.1 Eurytides lysithous rurik | reverse complement strand
TTACCATAGTACAGGCTTTGCCTAGTTTGGGATCAGATGGCAATGTGTGAGATGTCCCATGATATGGGACATCTCACACATTACATTTATTTCACTTGTTTTTCATTATTTCATTTTTGTAATTGAGTGACTCCTATTTTTTTGATATTGTTTGTTCTGGTTGGTTAGCGCGATGTTAAGAATGCTACAATTAACTGCTTCTCAATGTTCAGTTCAGTTTTTTTTTGTATAAGTTGAGTACAGATTTGAGTGCGATTACTTATGTAATGGATGTATAGCTGGAACATTTGGAAATTCCCTTTTAGTTTGGTTTTCTTTTAAAATCCTTTATTTTAATTTTAATAAGGTTGTATTTCTTGTATGAAAAATCCGAGTATTAAATCGCATTAAAACATTCATCTCCCTTAAACAGTCTTTGATTATCTATCAGATTTGAAATAAATAATTATATAATGTTCACTCGTTTGTTGCACATTACAATTAAACGGTTTTAAGGAATGATATTACTCCGAATTAACTAAAACATACGAAAATTACTTTGATATAGGCGGTCGCATTACTATAAATAACATGGGTTTATTTTTTTTTTGTCATATTACGAAATAAAACAAGGATTTTCCACGTTGATTTTTTCAAAAATACACAATAGATACGTCGGTGTGAGAAAGGGACTCACGGGTAAAGCATGTGCTCTCGACGAGCAAATTGGTTGTTTATCGCGAAGGGTGAAACAAAAACGCCTTATAGAGGGCTAATTCCACCCGCTTTACGGCACACTTTGCAAAACCGAGCAAAAACTCAATTTGCTATTTTTGTGTATAAAATAGGAAAACGTTTATTTAAGTCATTTAGTGACGACAGAGCGTGCTATGTGCGTTTTAATAAAAAAAAAATTCTTGAAAAATATAAATATATTAAGAAAAATATACGTTTATCTCCCATTTGTAGGCCTCACCGCTCTTTTTCATAGTCTGTCTACGGTAAGTAGTAATGCGAAAACACTACAGTACACAATAAATATTAAAAGCA
The DNA here is from genome assembly GCA_018247575.1 of Eurytides lysithous rurik. Lineage (NCBI taxonomy): Eukaryota > Metazoa > Arthropoda > Insecta > Lepidoptera > Papilionidae > Eurytides > Eurytides lysithous. The sequence continues at coordinate 11,179 of DWHO01003254.1, read as the reverse complement.
ATACACAAAATACGTTAAAATTAAATACTATTTAAGATCTATTAAAGTGAAGCATTACACAGCTTGTTCTTTTATTTGTTCGAAGTATATCATAGTCCAGAGTTATTTTCATGTAGACATGTATTCATTGGGCAATTTGATTATTCTATATTATTCATTGAGACAATTGGGCTTGTATGGTAGTACCGCCACTGCATGTATTGTAATGGTTACGTGACCACTAGTTCAGTTACTTTCTGGAACTTAGTTCAAAATGATTACTCTCTATCAGCTGGAATGGTGGTAACCACTATTAGACCATTGACGTCATTGACTACGAAATGGTCAGTCTATTATTTAAAAAATCTTGGAGTTTCCATACGAATTGCTTCATTATAAATTTAACGTATGGAAACTCCAAGATATTATTTAAATGTAACACGACATACATTTATAATTTATTTCTGAATATACGTACGTACGTATAGGCTATTTCAGAAATCACAAACATGCTTGCAGAAATTAGTTACAAACAAAAGCTCATTAACTAACTGGTTTATAGACTTGTCTTCAATGATTAATCAATTGAATTTCGGATCAAAGGTGAACAGTAAATAGTATTAATACGGATTTCAGTTTGATAAAGATGTGATTATTTAGATGAGCTGTTTCAATTGGAACAATATTACTAAAATCAATGTAATCTAGTATCACGTACTATTAAAGAAATGTTATTTTCAATAGTAATCATTTAGAATTGCGCATAAAATAGTATTCGTTTATTACTGTCGGCACTAGTGTACCGTAGCCAGTAGCTTTCATAAAACTAACCTTCTATGAGCATATGCTTAGGGGTAGCCATCCTTTCTGGGTTCTACGCGTCATTAAATTTTTGTTGTTGAATCGTAGAGTATGTACAGAAATAGACAATTGAATTACTTCTGCTTTCTTTATCGCTAGATAGCTTTCACTCTTCTTCTTTTCTTATATATTAAGTCAGTACGGTTGTTTAGTATTGCAAAGTCAATTTTTATGTCCTAGTCAATCGTGCCTTTAAAATAAGAATAAATAGAGTACTATTAAACTGATAAAATTGTCATCTTTGATTATAATACGCTTTTCATAGGTGAAAACATTAGTTAAATATATGTTAGTTGTCAAAAAGGTAAAAGAGATAGTGTGAATAATATTTTATACGATCCAAAGCTCTTGGTAATTTTGAAAAGGTATATCGTTAACAAAATAAAGAATGTTTCCAACGGTTCAGGGTGATCGTGCCTGAACTCAACCACATCTTGCCTAATTAGAAGTAAAATATGGGCGACAAGATTTACGTGACAATAATAAAGTCGTAGTCGCAATCAACTATAAAACATTCAGACCTGATACAAACTGTTTCGCACGACAAATGAACAGTTGTTTGTTTTCGAGGCTTGCGGTCTAAAACTGTAGCTGTTTACGTTACGAATCAGATGTGATTACACAATATAGTCATTTATGTTTAATATAAATTTAAATATAAATTTTTCCTTATGTTCAAAAACAACATATAACTAAAAATGTAATGTTATAAAAATCATTTCTCCTTGTGTGAAATATACCTTTCCTTTTTGGAGGACTCAATAAAAAGTTTGTAGTGGACTTTGCAAGAGCCGTCTCGGGAAGTGTAAAAAATAATACAACATTGTCAAACACAGACAGTTATAATGCCACTTAATGTTACTGTGCTTTGATTTGACAGGAGACAGGAGTCCAGAAATATATGAGTAACTGACCATAATGTATAATTGTAAAGATTCAACATTTTTAACCAATTAAATAAAGAAAGCTTTAAATTTATGTGGCATTACGTTATGGAAAAACGTGTCACTTTTATCATACACACGACTTGTTCGTCAAGCACATAGGTTCCCAACCTTTTATGGACTATCCCCCTTTACATGAAAATCAAATCAAATGAATTCATAATATTATAATAATATAGTATTCAAATAGGCTATTATTATATTACACTTTTAAATCGTCATTTTTACATTTTGTTCGTGGGGAAGCTACTACTGGCTCGGAATGTAGTTCTGTTTCAGACAAGAGCCAGCGAGAAGCTCAACAGTTGCTCTTTTAAAATAACGTTACAATATAATAAAATGTTTTAAGCTATTGTTATCCCGCAAATTAGTCAATCGATTAAGTTCCACGCAGTTTAATCCACCAGAATCTCCTGAACAGTGAGCTTGAGCAACAAAATGTTTTTAACTTTGGTTTTAAAAGGGCCAAGTAATAGATCTAAAATATTTTGTGGAATTTTATTAAATATACGTATACTAAGGCCCATGAAGGATATTTTCACCTTTTTTCGAGACGAATTCGAGGTATTATTTTTATATCTAATATTCCCTGCATGTCTGTCACTGATTGTTATAACATTATTAAAATTTTGCGGAATAAAAAATATATTACAAGGTATATATTGTGAGGCATCCTTTAAAATACCACTCTCTTAAAACATCTCGCAGAGAATCTAGAGCTCTCATGTTATAAATACTCCGCTAAGTTCTTAACTGAAGAATAAATACTGAATTTATTTCAGCAGCATAGCTCCACAATAGAATACAGTAAGACAGAATACTATAAAAATACCTAATAAACTAGTTTAGCGTATATAACGAACCGAATACTATAACTGTCATAGATTTTAATTATTTTAAAGTGTTCTAGAATTATGAAATGTAATAGAAAACAAACAATAACCGAAAGTCAACTAGACACTAAATAGTATGCGACAATGCATTAATGTAAAGTAAACGCATGTGCAAAACTGCCATGTAAATTTATACTATAATTAATCACACGTATTAAGTGTTGTCGCTATTCGCACGGTACTTCGTGTTTAAATATTTGGTGAGCAATATTTCAATTTCCAGCGATTATTAACGTGTTTTACAAACGTTAATTAAAAGTGTTATGATTGAAATGTTGTTATAGCGTTCATTTAATTTTATGCATTTTCCATGAAATTTTATCGCGACACGGTATTTAGCCGAACAAAATATTTTCACTTCGATTGTTTATATGAATGATAACAAATGGTTATTATGATTTTTAACTAGTGCAACACAAAAATATTGCAATGTTAATATCAATTTACAGAAGAAATGTTTTTACATAATTGAATAACGAATAAACTAACTGTCAGTAAAGTGCAGCAACCCCGAGTAGATTCTAGAAAAGACTCTATTATGTGAGTACGCTTATTTTACTCGTATTTAACAATTGCATATTAACGAAAATATTTTATTAAATAATAACGAATAATCTTTTGAAACATGTTCTTCTGGCCTGTTTATTATCCAGTTCTAATAGCAATTGTTTTTATTTAACACTAGCTAATACTTCCTTGGGACTAATATCGCTAACTTTACTTCGTAGGTCTGAATCTAGTAAGGGTATTACAGAAAATTTATATTACCTTAAAAAAATAAACATCTTTACGGAATTTAAAATACGGGTGTACTCCTATATTAATAACATTAGTTTTTATATTTGGATAAGACAGTGGATTTCGCTTTTTTGTAATTCAATTGCGCTTTTTTTTTTTTAAATTTTGTTAAATGTAATTTGGGTATTCATCTTTGTTTACAGTTCACAAGTCACTTAATTTCGATTCTCGACTGCCTTTTTGGATCAATAATTTTGTTATTAATTCAGTTACTCGTAAGGTTTTTAATATAAAAGGCTTAAATATGTTATTTTCTTATGTTTCCTAATTATTAAATATTTGAAATAAGGACAAAACAGTTCTAGTACTTAGATAAAATATGCAATATTTTAACCTGCGTAGATGGATTATGTAAAATTTCAAAATTCTTAACTATTTTATATATTTTTCATTCCTTCTGTTCGCATTTTTAAGCTATTATTATTATAAATAAAATTTTACCGAAAACTGCACTCAGTTTTATTTGTAAAATTTTAATCGCCAGTGACGACCAGTAATGGAATTATATTATTAAAGGTCTGTCGACGCCTATACTATCGAATTGCCTTAGAGAATACTAAAAACTGGCCTGGGAGATACGCGTAAACTTTCCGTTAGTGGAAGAGCTAACAAATCAAATTGGTAATTTCGAGACTCCTTCAAACCGCCAAGAAGATAGACACAGAAAACTTAATTTGTATGATACATTTTGATCGTACCTAGTATATACACAAACAATTAATTAGCACTTCACAAATAGACGCTTCAATTTTATTACTGAATCAAACTGCTGAAATTAGCGACGTGGTAATAAATGTCAGTTGAATGTGCTTGATTGCGTTTATATCAAATTAAAGTGATATAAACGCAATCAAACTTAATGTAAAATGTACTTACTATAATAATTTTAAAATTCTTTATGTAAAAAAATTAAATAAATTTATTTTTATTTTAATACGTCACGTAATCATGCAAAAATTACGTACTTGAACACGTACGTTACGAGTTTGAAAATAAAGGCGAATGAATAACGCTAATTTAACTAAACCTTATAACAAAAACTGAATTTAAAATAAAATCTCTTTACTATCTAACTACAAGATTAAAATACTTCCTGCTATTTAATAAAGATACTTCATCATTACTTTTTTAAAAGAAAGAATAAGCAGAATAGTATACGCCGTTAAGGGAATTAAACGAACAAGGTAAAACAATCAATGGAAATAAAATCACGATAAACGGGCAGTTGCGTTCCCGTTTCCTACAAAGTAGTACGTTTCAATATCCAATACCGTTCAGCGTAAATGAAAAGAAAAAAACAATTAATTCAGTTGAATTTTACCGGCTTTGGTTCTACGTTAAACGTACTAGGAATATTAGACCTGAAATATTGTGGAGAAAGAAAAGAAAGATATATGGAGGGTTACCAATATATATGCGATACTAACTTGACATAACAATACCCACTGGATAGCTTTTTGGTTTATTCATGACAATGTGATTCGAAATCGCAAGACATGCCGCAATCAAATTTGAGGCATGAGAGTTGCTGGAAATGTCCAAATAATTATTTAATGAGGTATTCCTTTCGTTATTCGATGTTGGTCCATCATTTAAAACATCGTTTTTATTGTTGCAGTGCAACATTATATTCTCAACTACACGAGATTAAAATATGACCCTGTTAGCCGTGGCGGTACTACCATACAAGCCCAAAAGCCCGGCTTGCCCTACTAAGGAGTAAAATTTATAAATCTTAATTAACACATAATTCCCGCAACTCTCAAATTTAAGATTAAATTATTCGGGAATTATGTGCTAATTAAGATTTATAAATTTTACTCCTTAGAAGGGCAAGCCACTGCTAATATTATTTATCTAATATAATATGTACTAGTTATACGGCTGCACTTTCTGCTAGACTAAAGTTGTTTTGTCATTTCCCTATAACTTGAACTTTTTTGTATAAAATGAATAAAAATGGAACTTAACTAAGGCCAAAATTTAAAATACAGTTGGACCAATTTTGAATAGAAACAATCCAAAAATATTTACAAATGCCGGATTTAAACGGGAAATTAACACGAAAAAGACGAATTGCGAATTTCCTCCTATTCAAAGTCGACTAAAAATTTCGTATGTATGGTGCACATCATAACTCGTAAAAAAGAAACAATCACGTACAATTAATATTAAAATTAATACACGAGAGAATCAAAATATAAAATATTTTAATGTAACTTTAAATTGTATATACAAATTTAAGATTAAAGTTTTTATATGCATTTATAATTCACGCACGTCATGTATAATGCAAAAAACGAATACAGTGAACGAAGTTTTTTGTCAAAACTAACCGCTTCATGAAGTAAGTTAATTTGACTATATACATACGGACATACATGTGTTACCCTTCCTACCTACAAAAATTAACCGGATTTCATCTGGGAAGATCCCACCGTGGCCACGTCTACCGCTTTGGTCCATAAAGATCCGAACACAGCGCTGTCCCACTCTAACATGCAGGATCTGAGGTGGTTAGAAAGAGACAAAAAGAATACCACGCTTGATTTAACTCCGTCCACTGTCCAGCGGGACGCATCTCATAATGAAATTATCTCTCGCGAATACATTAATACATTCAAATATTGTAATGCAATGGAATTGGTAGAAATTTAAGTATAGATGTTCTCCGTAGGCTACTGATTGTGTGTATTTCCAAAAGCTGAGAGATTTAAAATCGCATTTAATATCATATATTAATAAAAGAGATAGTTTTTAGCCAAATTGCAATTTGTATTTAAAGTAATAAAGTTTACTTTCGCGTAGTTTGTGTCACTGCACTTATATTTTTTTGTTTGTAGCGTTCAAGAGAGGCATTGAGAAGATATCTGCAATAATCGCTCATCCTTTTTACTCCAATGATTTATTGTAATGAAAGAGAGAGGCGGCTATATTTCTGTTGAACCGCGAAGAAGCTCGATGCGCGTTGAGTCAACAGGTTTTGTCAGAGGTGGCAAGTATTTGGAAAAAGTTTGAGGCCTATTTTAAATAACGATTAAATAAAAACATTTTCGTTTCGTGTCATATAGCACTGTAGTTTCTCTTTTAGGCTTTTCTATTATTAATTTTATTGTTTCGCATAAATACATTTAACAGCTTCTTAGTTTACTTCTCATGGTAAAATTTTTTATTTAATTATTTTTTTATTTTCATGAACTGTTGAATCTTTTTACAACGAATTCGAACAATAAGTAAACTTAAATATCTATTCAAATATTATTTTTTCATGGATCTTGTCAAACAGCTCATATAATTTCGATAACTTCCACAATAACGTAATTCACAAAACTCACACACCTGATAAAGGTTGACGACACCCTTATACGTCGCTGTTCCGAGCGGAGCTGCGCGTGCGCCGCCAGTCGATAGTGCTCGCTCGGCGCGAAACCACCGCGTTCAAAATTCGAATTTTCGAATTCCGAACTTTCGAATGGCCATTTGGATGCGTTCGTAAAAATCGCGCTTTAAATATAAAACACAAGACTATGGACTCAATAAACTCCTGTGCTGTGTAAGTTGTGAATAATATTTACCGTGAATTCGTATTATATTGTGCTAAATAGTAAAGTTTGTGACAAGTTGCGGTTAAAGTTCACTACACGCGTTCACCTCTGGCCGTACTGGTAGAGTTCGTATCTTATAAGGATTAATTTAATAATTTCAATAGTACACTGTGCATATGAACAATTGTTTAAAACCTATCTCTGAAGACTGCATAAATCATATGGGTAAATATTTTACGCAATAAAATAAAATCTGTACGCATAATTTTCTTCGCATTAAAATTGTTGATATTTTTAAATTCTTATAAAAAAATATATTTGTACAATCACATAAATAAAGCTATGAATAGTCAGTATATTATTATTGATTTATTAATATTACTATTTAACATTTAAATATTTCATTTATTCTTTGTCTGTAACTTTCTTTTTTACTAACTCAAGGCATAATTTATTTGACCTATGTTTTTTTTCTATACAACGTAAGAGCAGTTTTAAATAATTATATTAAATTTTGAACAAATGACGTCGAACGAAATAAATTGGACCGCTGTTTTATATTTTTTAATAACGCCAAAGCAACCGTTCGTTGCATCAATAAATTTCGTTTTCAGCATACTTAAGTTACAGTAAATCAATTCAACCTCTTGACCTGTATTTGAATATGTATTGGAGACATGATATGGTTGAGTAAACCTAAGGCAAGGTTCCGATTTCCATCGTTCTTTTTTGAAATGCATTAATTTCAAACGGACGAATATATCGTTATACAAAATAATTCTCTTTGAAATAAAAAAATAATACTTCTTTTAGGTCAAATATTGCTGAAAATAACGAGTTTATTAAATTTTAGGATACATACGGGTGACAAGAAAATAATTAAATATTTTTTTTTAATTAATGTAAACCATAAATTATTTAAATTTTTAATATTCTAATATATCATGCATGTGTTTTATACTTCACGTATACACTTATATACGTATTTTATTATTGACATGTCGTAAAAATGAGTGGACGAACTTTGGAAAATTTTAAAAGAATTGTGATGAATGAATATTTTATTAATGATTGTTTTAGTTTAGTTTTTAAAAGCAGAAACGAAAAGTACAAGTGTCTCAGATTTTTTTTAATATCCATAACTTGAACAAGCTAACAATCCATTGAGCTACCCGGTTTGTATTTCGGTTAGCTTTTAATATATTTTGTTAATTATCAAATACATTTATAATATTTAAACAACACGAGTTACCTATAAAAGATTTTTACAACTTTACTAGTAAAACTACTGTTACTAATATTTTATTTAACTAAATTAAATAAAAACTTTAATGCGAGCGACGGATGTGACAATTATGAGAATTTTTACTTAGAAATCTAACTTAGTTAATTAGAATTTTGGCTTTTCACTCATCTAATTGACTTCATACGTTTTCATTAAATTTTGCGTATTTTAAGCTACATATATTAAACTGCTCAACCATATCAAAAACGTCCAAGTTCATTTGAGATTGCTCCATAAGCAGAAACCGCTTAAAGAAATAGTTAAATCTCAAATGAAAGCAGATGGGTTAAATATTCTATTTATCTTTTTATTACAATAATATGTTTAATAAAAACAACGCACGTTCAACGAAACAAGTGCAAGCATGCTGTTGTATTTTCGATGACACGTCTACTCGTATTAAGATCGGAATCTATAATCGCATTAACAAAGTTTAAAGTAAAACGCAAAGTAAAAAAAACGTAAAGCATACAAAGTGTTGAGGTTAAAATAAAATAAACCGGCAGAATAGTTGTTTAATATCAAAACAGCTTCGTATAATAAGAGATTATCTTAAACGACTCTTGCAATGTCACGAAAACAAAAAAAAACTCGAATTAACAATCAAAATAGTTTTATTTAATGTTATAATAGTTTTGTTCAACAAGAAATTCTTTGAAGTGGAGTTATTGTATTACTTGACAGCAATGTGCGAGTACTGAATAATATTCTGGTGTTAGGTTTTTAGTTTCACGATAACGTGACTACTGGGCAAATACCTTATTGTTTGAATCTAAGCTGTTGGCTTCGGCGTCGCAGGTCGTGGGTTCGATTCCCACCCGGGGCAAATGTTTGTACGAACTACAAATTTTTGTTTCGGATCTGGACGTTTGTCCGCGTAAGCTTTATATATGTAAAACGCCCTTATAGCACAAGATATTTATGTTTCACAATATGGGTGTTTTTTTTAAAGATAAAAAAAGGAAAAAAAAACGTTCGCAATATAAAACATTTTATGGTATTGTGCATTTGTTGTAATGTAACATTTTAATAGGCAAGTGTGTCGTTTACTATAACTAGGCGTAGGAATTGTGAGTCTTTTCACTATTGTTTGATAATTATAAAATAAATAGAGAGGAAATGGATATTTTTTTGCCTGCGGGTTGCCGGACGGAATATTTATTAAACCGACTAGAAGTCGAGAGCCGGAAAACCGAAATCGGATAATAAATTAATAATTGTATGAAAAGGGTTTTTTTTTGAAATGCTGACCAATGTGGAACGAAAAACACAACGAAAAAGTGAAACGAAAATTCACCTCTTATTGCTTAATCTTATACAAATGAAACTGTCACGTTGAATATATTGAGTGACTTTGCAACGAGTGCCTGTCACTTTGCAATGAACACAGTTGTGATATCGTGATTTTATGTAGTTATTTAAAAAATCTAAAAACCAAACCATTCGGATTTCTCAACGTGACATTAAAACTGTTTTGAATTCACGGGAATATAAAAAGCTGATAAAATAGAATAATAAATAAAAATAACTTTACGCCCAGATTCTCCTAAAATATAGATATTCGAAACGTTTTGAATTTACAATTGAAAACAAAATAAAAACGAGATTAAAATCTGTAAATAGGTTCAACACTGCGACTAATATTATTTGTAATTCTATATTTTTTATTTCCACCATTTAAAGACCGAGCTCAGTGGCGTGCCATCAAAGAGGCTTATATCCAGCAGTGGATAAGAAACGGCTGATGATGATGATGATGAAATTGAATCTTATCAATATGAAAAATCTTTTCGATAGTTATCAAAATAAAAATAAGTTAAAACTGGCAATGGTGTATTGCTGACTAAAGCGATATACTATGTGGTAGTATGTACATAGCATAGCATTCACCTAACTGCACTGCTGCCAAGGCTGTAATCTTAAAAATCAAGACCATTTCTTTATTTTTAAACATGTTTTTATATAATAGACATTCCGTACTTGATAAGATCCATTTGGCGCAGTGGCCAGCCTTCGACACGTTGAGTCATGGGTTCGATTCCCACTCAGGATGAATTTGTACGAAATACTGATAACTTTCCCGGATCTGGAAGTTTGTTCTTGTGAAAATCCTATATGTTAAACGTTTTTATACCGCAAGATATTTCTATATTAAAATAGGCGTAGCGTTTTTAAATAAAATGCTACAAATAAAAGAATTGTACAGTTTATTTATATATTCTTTTCCGAGTATATCATTGTAACACATAAACAAATATCTATAATATCTCAAAGAAAACAAAAAAGATTAGCGTTTTTCTTCTTCTTTCATCCCCCAAAGTGGAGAAAAATAGTAATTTTGAAAACAAACAACCTTATTGCTGAATTATAATTGACGTTCCGTTCAATGAGCTCACAAACAATCAAGATAGAATTGCTTTTCGATCCCGTTCGCCGTTCGCCCGAAGGAACCACTTGTAATAGAATAGACCGATGTCGGGAGCAGACTGTTTATTTCAGCGCCATTTGTCGGTGCAAGGTTGGGTAAGCGTTTAAACGGGGGAAAAAATATTGACAATTTTGTGCGGGCATTTCCATCGGTCCCCCATTGGCAATATTTAGTTTTACTCACGCCACTGCCAAGCAATTTCAACGTAGTTTTAATACTATTCGTTATATTGCGGTGTTAGAGCCATGCAACTGCTCCCGCTGCTAAATGGGCCGGCTCGAACCGGTTAAGTACCACGACCTCACAGAAAATCGGCGTTAAGTGTAAGTGTTTTTGCTTCCGCGTTTCGTCAGGTGATTGAGGCCGGTGGTACAACCCCTCCTCTTCCTACCTCTTCCTCCGTGTCCTCCCTCTTCTCCCTCTCTCCTTCACTCTTCCTCTCACTC
>DWHO01003253.1:0-12209 GCA_018247575.1 Eurytides lysithous rurik | reverse complement strand
CTATCCAATTCGTGGAAACTAGCATTTCCACGGATTAGGCGATCCGATGAAGCTTTACAGAGCCGCATAGGCTAAAAACATCAACGTCAGTCCAGATAAGATCCGAGACGGTGGTAGCTTTTTCACGAACAAAATGTAAAAATGAAGATTTAAAAGTGCTTGTAAAGGCCTACTTGAACTTATAATAAACTATTACGAATAAAATGCTAGTAAAAAATGAATGGGCGATTAGGCAATCGATAAGATAAAGCTCAGTAGGTTATGGATAACTTATAATTGAAATAGGCAATTTAGTATTAGTTGTTATATTTTAAACAAAAGACAACAACATATAAAAAAGCTGAAACCCAGTGCTTCTCGGAACTAGAGTCCAGATTAGCACGAGCTGAGCCGACTCCTTTTATCTTTATTATAGTTTAGACATCATAATTTGTTCTCTCTGGTCTGAGAAGAGCATAATTGTTAAGGCAATAAACTGATTTATTATTGTTATAAAAATCTTTTGTCGGGATAGGTTAATGGCATTCGAGCGAGTAAACTTTCGATTTCCTGGGAGATTTAAGCAATAAAAATTCACAGACGAATTGAAAACCAAATTTTTTTTAATTTTCCATAAGGTTTCAAAAACCGACAAGCTGTACTCCGATAGCTATATACTAATAGACCTAATTGTTGTGTTATATAATGCGGTATACACGTGACTTTATTTTCATGTTCAAGGACCGTATTGTCCTCCAACTCCCAACTGCCCGCCGATTGCTAGTCGGTACAGAACTTTGGGTGGCGAGTGCAACAACTTGAAAAACCCGAGCTGGGGTGCTGCCAACACCGCTTTCGAAAGGCTACTCCCTCCCGATTACAGTGACGGTGAGCTTTGACTTCCTAATTTATTTTAAAATGTTACATTTGTCGATGGTAGAGCCACCCAGCTGTTTCCGCTGCTGCATGGGCCGGCTCTAACCGGATAAGTACCACGACCTCACATGAAATCGGCGTAAAGTGGAAGTGTTTTGGCTTCCGCGTTTCGTCCGGTGAGTGAGGTGGCCGGTGGCCTATCCCTGTCCCTTCCCTTCCTCCCTCCCTACTTCCCTTCCTACCTCTCTCCCCATGCCTTCCTTCTTCCGCTTCCTTTCTCCTCCTGCCCCCTCTTTGAAAATTTTCCTTCTATAAAGGCTGGAGACGCATCTGTAACGCGCTTACTCGTTTGGCAGCCTAATCCATAAAAAAGGTAAGTACCGCGACATCTCAGAAAATCGGCGTGAAATGGAAACGTTTCTGTTCCCGCACTACGTCAAGTGAGGTGGGAGTTGGCTCACTCCCTGCCTCTCCTTTTATTCTCACCTTAAAGACTGGCAAGGTTTGCAAGTGCTTTCATATTGCAAATGTCCATGAAGTAGCAGGGCAGCGGTCTGTTGCCATCAGGTCAGTCGCATACTTGTTTGCCTCCTAAACCATAAAAGATGTCCATGGCAGGGGGTGATCTCTTACACCTTATATATTTCTTATCACCTCTGATGATCCGAGAGCTGATGAGATGACGGTGAGCCACTTGCTCGTTTGTCTCTTACTCCGTAAAAGAAAGGAAACATGTTAAAATCGTTACCGCAAAATATTGAGAAAAGTGCCCTTTAATGATTGATGTCAATATAATGCAAACTGGGAACAAATATTCGCGTTATGAATATGTATTTGATTTTTGAAAAGTGGATCTTAGTATTCCTCGTAATACATCCTCGTAGTATATACTGGAATATATAAGTGCGCAGGATATATTATAGTGCACAAGCGTATGCGCAGACACAGGTGCACTCACTCTTACTTTTGCTCTCATAGGCCGATGGGACGTATAACCGACACGACCGGAGAGAGATAAGACGCGATGACATAAACCGACCTCTTGATAACGACTTCTCCAAGCCACCGCTAAATGGCGTTGACAAGAAGCCGGGACCGACTTTTTACATGCGCTTCCGAAGAAACAACAACACAAAGTCATTGCCCTCCGCGGGATTCGAACCCACGACTTCCGTTTTGCGTTAAAGCGGGGGCGTATACATATATATAGGCCACGGAGGCAGTCATATATATATGAAATGTTTATTAAAATGTTCAAAATGGTTATCAAACATGCCCCTAGGAATTTGGGCTATGCGAACTTCAACTTCGGGGCGTCCACTGCCAAGTGCTAGAGCTGTCAGCCGTAGGCTGCTGGTAGATGGCAGCCGTCCAAGCGGCACCCACAACCTGATGTTCATGCAGTTTGGACAGTTCATCGCCCACGACGTTAGTGCTGGCACGGTGTTTACCACGGGTGAGAATTTATCTGCGAGATCTGTACGCCTACTAATTTCTACGGTGGTAGAGCCACGTAGTTGTTTCCGTTGCTGAATGGGCCGGCTCGAACCGGATTAGTACCACGACCTCACAGAAAATCGGCGTGAAGTGGATGTGTTTTTGCTTCCGCATTTCGTCCGGTGAGTGAGGTGGCCGGTGGCCCATCCCCTCCCTCCCTTCAATCCTTTTCTCACTTTCGTTCCCGCTCCTCCTCCTCCCTTTCCCCATCGATCATCCTCCCTCCCTCTCTTAAAATGTACCCACTTAAAGACAAGCAACGCATTTGCAAGTTTAGTAATGTTGCAAATGTCCATGGGCGGCGGTAATCGCTTACCATTAGGAGAACCGCTTGCTCGTTTGTCAGCCTACTACATAAAAATAAAAAATAAAAAAATGTTAGACTTGCCGGTAGAAAAACTGGTGATGCAGTGGTATCTTAGGCGGGCGCCGCGTGAATTTAACTTTTATATGTAAATATTCCAACGTCACTGTAACCGTAAGTAATATATTTAGCTGCACCGCGGAGTTAGATCTATTGCTAATTTTGGCGTGCGGTAGCCGCAAATTACGCGATGTTGCGGACGTGGCGAATCAATCTCAAACATCAATCAGTACATGTAATCTACATATATTATAATGAGCATGAAATGTCCATTGTCCGTATGTATGTATGTATGTAAACGTACACTGCATGTCGTCTACACGTGAACGTGTGAAATTAAATTTTACGTGGCAGTGTATTCGCAATCGTAATAGGAACTAGTTTTATATATCAAAAGAGCGGAGAAAACTGGACCATTTTCGTTCCATATTAAATTGCCATCACGTTCTTATTGTTACCTCACGTATTGAATTGTTACGTTCAAATAAGTTCAATATAGCAACGGGCGGGCACGATTTGTCGGCTAGCATTTTCGTTCTGAAAACGATAAAATAACATTTCTTTAGATCAGGTAGAATGAAACGGGTAGACTTTGAACTCCCGTTATAGCCGCTAGCGTGAGGAATTGCACTCCGGGAAATGCTGGTGAATTAATTTGTGTTTTAAAATTTTTAGTTCTAAATTGCATGCAATATAGAAATAATTTAATATTCTGAACGAAAATGGCCGAAATAGCTCGGCTACATCTATCTCGGTCTAATAAACAATATATTTATGACATATGCAATAATAAAAATTCATACATTAAGTATGTTCAGTTTAATTATTGAAAGAGACAAAGTAAAACTTATACACTGGAAAGTTATTTTTCTAATAACAATAGTCATTTACATAAAACTGCTGTCTGTTAGTTTTTTATGCCTTCGCATGTGATTCGAATAATTATACATCACATGGTTTTATTTAAGAAACTTTATTAATCAGCAACATGAACAAAAGCAACTAGTTAGAATAAACATTCTTCTAGTAGTACTGCAGTAATAAGCAGGCGTTGCTGCAGTACTACTAGAAGCGAGACAATTATTTTTCTACTGCAAAGTTTACGAACACGTAGACTTCCTCCTCTCTTCACACGGAAAGATGGAAATCTTTCTGTTTGATGTGGGGAAAGTCGACACATCCAAAGCCTAGCATCTTCTGACACCAAGTGAACATTTTTCGCTCGTGTCGCGTACATAATTACGTAATCCGCTAATGTACCTTCGTTGCATTTCGCTCGCTAGATATGAATGAACAGTTCACTAGTAGGGATTCCGTTAGGCGATGCGTCGGCAGTACGTGTCTGGGCGGACCGTTTTTTCTCCACCGACCTTTTTATTCGCCACTATCGATACATTTTGATCTATGTTAAGTATACACTGACACGATAAAGTGTTATCGAAAATTATTATCGCGGCCGTATCATCGATTTTATCTCATTAAGAATTAATTCGGTTTTTATCTCGCGAAAGATATAGTCGATGTGAAATAACCATCAGCCTATATGTACGTCTTCATTGTTATTTTATTGCGAACGTATGTACGTTCAGCGTTTAACTGTTTGCACATCCATCATGCGGTTTAGCTTTATAAAAAAATTAAAGTTGTAGTTTTTTTCTGCTCAAAGTAATAAATAAATAGAAACAAGTCGATCGCTCGCAATTTGTTTTCATTTGAGTTTTTAGCGAAGGATACAGATGGTCAATTTATCTATTTGAAATATTGTTCAATTTCAAACAGTCGGCGTGTTTTATTCATGAGGCGATTGTCTAGGAATAGGCGAAATTTTTACGGTGGTAGAGCCACGCAGCTGCTTCAGCTGCTGAATATGTGGCTCGAACTGGATAAGTACCACGACCTCACAGAAAAACGGCGCAAGGTGGTGTTTTTGCTTTCGCGTTTCGTCCGGTGAGTGAGGTGGCCCATCCCACTCCTTCCCCTTTCTCCTTCTTTCACTCCCTTCCCTGTCTCATCATCCATCCATGAACCCTTTCCGCAACGCATTTGCATTTTTTGATTGCAACGCATTTGCTAGTTTAGCTGCAAATGTCACAGTGGTTATCACTTTCCATCAGGCGAGTTTGTTCGTTTGTCAGCCTAATCCACAGAAAAAATAATTAGATGTCCCAACCACGCATTTATTGTTAACGGCGAGAATGACGTGTCGAGAAATTTTTTAAACATATCCAATGGGTGAAACGGCCGTGGTGTTGTGTGTGCGGATAGTTAGAAATTATTTTAAAACGATTCATTCCCCCGTTTCACAATAGAATTACACGTGTTTAAAATTCTCGTATAATGTTTTGCGCCGTAATTTATTAATCCGTACTGCCGGGTCTCTTACACCTGTACTAGTCGGGCAACATTTTTTGCCCGACCATTCAAGTCTTGCGGGCAGCCCGATAAAAATTCATGCGGAGTGTTATTAATTTTAATATAAAGATTAATATATATCGTGTCGTAAGTAGTGTAGGATACAGGGTGTTGCCTTTGTGTTGGTTATTACCTTAAAGTCAAAGTCCGAGTAATTTCTTTTAATTAAAAATTGGTTGGTTTGCAATAATTTTTTGACGTCTAACGATTCTACTACCTGTTCGAAAGTAGTGTTATAATTAGAAATTTGAAATATATATTCGTTCACACATCATTTCCAGGATGTGCATGCGTCAATGAAGTCATTTATTGTTTAACTTTATACTTTTTGACTGAAGTTTTTGTCCTATTTTCTGAATTAAAGAAAAAAAAGTTATGATAGTTACTTATTCACTGTTGGTAGATTTTTTTAAATCTGCTAAACTTTGATTGTTTAACAACTATACACACCGAATCGGTGGTAAGATGTACAGTTATATTTCCAGAATTGAACCGCTTTTTAATAGGTTAACTAGCAACATGAATAACAATTAAAACGAAAAGGTTAATTTGTTCTAATGTTACAGAACAAAAGTTCAGAGTAATTGTAAATGATCTGTGATCTTGGATTTTATACGAATGCTTATTTTGTGTTAGAAACGGTTACCGGTTTCTTGATCAAGTAACCGTCAAGTGGTTTCATATTTAAGGTGTAGCTAGAGAATCCTTATGCTTTGTTATTAGCTATGGATAGTTATTGCGACTGAAATCTTAGCATCGCATTGGTACCTATAAAATAATATGTAAGAATCACTTAGTATGATAAAATATAAAATGTAAGAAAAGTAAAACAAATGTAAGCTTCACTTTAACAATAATATCATGCTAACAATAATATTTATGTTTCGAATTAAAAGAAAATACAACAAACTGTTTTAAAAACCAGTACAATAATTATGCCAATATAACGGACCTAAAAATAAGACATTAGTTTTTTTTGTAATTTGACATAAAATATGATTAAAACCATTTGAAGCCCATTTGTGAACGATCACTACTTACACAAAACTACACTATAAATAGATACTACTAAATAAATAGATTAAACGGGCGCATCGGTATAATTTATAAACGTCCGTTACTTAATGAATTATTAAGTAACAGGCGAACGTATCAAATAATGAAATCAACCTATTCGCGCCCGGATATTTGGTTTGCAATCAATATTTAGATCGATGAACGCGAGAGGCACTGTAGGTAGGCGCAGGCGGTGTGGAGCGGCGCGCCCGAACTTATTCATATTTGCGTCCGTCCGCGGAGGACCGATAGGCGGTGGCGATGGGGGCCAATTAAAACAATTCCGTCAAAACATTTTGTGTCAGGTCATTCCACCTGCCGGCGCGTAATAATTTATTCATAAGGTACTTTTGTGTTGAGTGTACTTATCGGGCCCGTCGGTCGTGAGCTCGTCGTGTCATCGTCGTTGTCGCCGCGTCGTGGTGATCGAATGTCGTGTCCGTCTAGCTGTTCATTCGCCTCCAAGTCGGACGATTGCACGCGTGTGGCTTGTTTTGCCGATCTATGCCTTCGCCTTATTATATTTTTCAAGCTGTTATCTCAGATTGCCACATTGTTTTAGTTTTTTCTTTTTAACAGCACGGGTGACGGACACCGATGTAAAGCGAGCATAAACTCATCAACTCTTATAGATTTACGATAGCTTCTCCATAGCAATCGTTCTTCTTACTATTTCACAATTAGCGAAATGACTCGTTGTTTAGAAATTCTTACATAGAAATATTACACTGTTTTGTTAACGAACTGGATTACTTCCGCCTTTTACTATTTAAATGTTAGAACAGCATTTTAAATATTTATATTAGAAATAGGCAAGTAATAAAATTTGAATAAATAATCATCGATCAGACAAGGTTCATTCATACATTTTAAAGCATTTGAAACAAAAACCTAAGAAATTTTTTCTTCGCTCGTAAAATTAGTCGACGAGTCCATTATTTGTGAAGTGACATCAAACATGACCAAAATGTCAACTGATAGAATTGAAAATTCACCTGTTTATCGTATATCAAATTACTTTGCGCTTTCAATTGAAAAAAAAAAATACTTTTAGCTGATATTAACTATATTTCATTTTACGTCATACCTCTTGAATTTCGGTCGGGGTCGGGGACGGTCAATTCATCCAATGTCTGTTTCTCCAGATGTTAGATTTCAAATGATTGACGTTTTTTTTATATAGGGTAGCAAAGTTGACTTATTAATTTTATACACCACCACTACATTTGCTACTATATTTTCATTTCAGTCCCCAGGATTGTATAGTTTTATAAGCGCTCATGAAAACACTATTTCGGATTGACAAAAATCTATCGCTCCTCGTTTGAATTTAAATTGCGAAGACAGTGTCAATGTGTATTGTTATTGGAGATATAATTTCCCTTCTTCACCGTTCCGTTTGTTAAATGCATTGAATTAAGTTTCTACAATATTAAGAAATGTCAGTCTCCACTGTGTTCTCGAACAAATGTTTCACGTAAATGAAGTAAGCACGCAATACTTATTACAATACAATACTCGCTAAGTACTTTAATACTAATTTAAAAGTTTACAAACAACGCTTGATAAAGGCCAATTATGATCAGACTTCAAGAAATTGAAAAAAGCAGCTATTGGAAGTGAAAAGGCAATGTTTACGGATTGATCGATAGATTTGATTTATCAGGAAAAAAGTTAATATTATAAGCTTTCACCAAATTTAAATCAATAGGTTCTTAAATGGATCCAGGTGCAGGTAAATAATAAAATGGATCCAGGTGCAGGTAAATAATAACTTATAGATAAATGAGGTTGGAGTATAAAGACGGATAGTATATTTTTTTCAATTAAACGATGAAATCATAAGAAAGTTATACGTGCTATGTACTGAATGTATGTTAAAGTACTATAAACACGATTCTAGTGTATATTTTTCCATATAATTTGTAACGACTAAAAAAATTTCCATGGCAACCTTTATGTATACTTAGTCATTCAAGAACAATGGTTGGAAGCTGTCAGTAAGCCTAACTAATTTTCAAGAGTAGCCCGAAAACGACGACCTCTACAGAGGATTTTATTCGATAATGTTACGAACTCAGCTCTCTTCCTTTAAACGGCTTGACCTTTACCATTGAGCTTTAATTAGCTGCTTTCACCTTTTGCCGATGAACGTATCAGTAATAGGAGTGGGAATAGTGTGTGGGAAATACCTGCTATTACAATACATATGAGTGTTTTGGTTAGACTCTATTGTCACTTAACGCGAGTTTCCTTCTAAACGATATCAAGTTGAATTAAATAGAGTACAGTTAGATTTTCGTGATAAATAGCATGAACTACAAACGCAATATAAATCAGTTGTTTTAGGCCCTATAACTAGCAGAATATAATATATATGTAATATTTTAAGCTAACTAAATATAAAATGGTCGGTATTGTTATAAATTTGTCCGATCAAACTATTATTTCTTTTATCGAAAGACGATAATTAAAAAT
Organism: Eurytides lysithous rurik; assembly: GCA_018247575.1. Classification (NCBI taxonomy): domain Eukaryota; kingdom Metazoa; phylum Arthropoda; class Insecta; order Lepidoptera; family Papilionidae; genus Eurytides; species Eurytides lysithous. Next base: position 3,547 of record DWHO01003253.1, on the reverse strand, counting down.
AAAAGATTCAGATATCTTTATGTCACCAATACGTTTCGGGTTTGATGTTTCTTTCTCTTATAAATATATGGTATGTGTTATAAATTATATTGATTGACATGTATAAAAAGATTTTGTTTATTGTTACATGTCATAAGCGCATTTAGTGGGGGACCGTCCGTTGAGGGAATTGAGTGTTGAAGCACTATATTGTTCATGCCACGAATACTCGGATATGTATCATTAATTATTAATTTCTCGAAGGACATAGAATTATCGAAGGGTCATAGGTTTTCGACCTATGGGCTAACATGAGTCAGCTTGTTGTATTGAAGTGCGATGACGACTTAGAACTTGGTCACCGACGTGCCTTTCGAGATAAGCATCTCACGAGACCCCGGGAACTTAGTAACGAGTCTAACATCGGTACAGACGGTGACAGAATGCAATCGTTACATATTAAATAAATGTTCATTTATGAATGAATGCACCGGATCTGGGCGTTTGTCCGTGCAACAATTGCGCGTGTAAAACTATCGCCCTTAGAATAAAGAAAATATTGATCGCCCATTAGAACTGTTTTATGTCGTACAGTCTTTAAATAGGCGCAGCCTTTTTTCAACAAGATAAATGTGTTAAAATTATTTCTCGCCGGTAATTTGTCATCGTGGACGTCGAAGGTGTTTCACTTATCACGATCGTATCGATATTAGCTTTATTAAGCGTAATTGATCGAGCAATTAAAACGGCAGATAGCTTATCTTTGAAGTATTGTAGGTCATCAAAGTCTGAAACTTTTTCTCGTGTATCTAATTAAGTTTTATTATTTTATTATTACTCGCCGCTTCTAATTCAATGTCAGTATACTTTTGATAAAAAAATACATTAGTCTCTAAAAATTATTCCGTTTTATGAAAGTCGAACATTGTATGAACGCATGAATTGCGAATTAACCAGCCTGCTTATGCGAACGGTCGTTATTAAACAATGCGTCCAGCTGTTTATATCACAATTTAAAATCAGAAAATAAGATATGACTTGTTTTAAAACGTACAATTAGTAAGCCGCTCCCACTTTCTATATTATTAATGCAATAATTATGAGATTTTTATTCTCATAGCCGCTATTTCACAGACAAAACACACGTTACGAACAATAAAAACCGAAATCCGAAACAACGCTGCAAATTGCTCCACATCACATCGGCGTCGATACGAATCTGTTTCGGAATCAACACTATTAATTACTTTTTTTTACTGCTATAGTTTTATCGGAACAAAGGCAGTTTTGTTGCTGCTTGTACCTCCACTTACAGGCCGATTGTAAACAGCTTTTAAAAACCCCGTTGCCCCCTACTTTATCTTTGTTGCAAGTAGATACTAATTATATGTTATTATTAATGCATTGTTATTATATGCCAGTCCCTTATGAATGAGGAAAGGACCAATGTAAGTGTGAATAACGATGATATCGCTTTGTTGTATTTGAGGAATGACTTTTTAGCGGACGGATTACAAAGCTCTTTAGCTCGACTTGGTCGATTGTCCGGCGAGAGATATTGTAATGTTTATTCACGTTATTTTTAATTGCTTACCGCTCCAACTGGCGTGCCGTGGTACTAGTTAATAAACGTATTTATAAAATAGCCACAATGTTATTTAGATCAGTTGATAACGTTCGTTTTATATCGACTGGTTTCTTTTTACAAGTAAGTGTATTACAATGTATTATAAATACGTAAGGCGTATTTAATGTACGTTCATTTAGTCTTTTATAAAATAACAATGCGTGAAAAAAGGCGAAACATTGAACGTGAAGAGATGCGAAATATACATATGTGTACATACGTTTCGGGTGATTATTTATTACTGTGGGTGTAGTCAGTGGCGGTACTACCATACAAGCCGAAAAGCCCGGCTTGCCCTACTAAGGAGTAAAATTAAAAACCATATAAACAGGTTAAGATATCTAATTCACGAACCAATACATATATTACTCTTAACGCCAAGTTACTACATACGTTATGCAAATAATCAATATTTTATCGGATGCACAATGCTCACAATTTTCGCAGCAAGCGTTCACGTAATAAATAGAAGCGAGGAAGAAAAAAAGCCGGTCGAGCGGTTATTTATCCATTTATTTTTCATTCTACAGCTCCCGTTAGAGCGATCGGCCGGGGGCATTTATAGCTTAGTTACTTGGAGGCAATGAGAGGAATCATCAAACACACAGACTAATTACTGTTATTACGAAACGTTATCGGCAGCACGGGAGCCAATCGAAACCACGGTGGTATTTCATTCGATTACCGCGCGCCCGAGGCACGAGGCGGCCGGGGACAATCCTTAACTCGCCGCCCGGTGGCTCGGGGCGCTTTTTATTTGAGAATATTTCCCTAACTAATTAAAAGCGTCGAAATAAGAAGATAAAAACGGGCGACGGTTATCGATGGCATCGAACCCCTTTGTGTTGCGCCCACCAGCGAGACAGGCGTTTGGCCGCGCGCCGTAATTAACTAAGACCGGCGACGCAACGAACAACAAAAGATGCAAAGCTCAAGGATAAAATTCATGTCGCGGATTAAAGGGTCGCTCTGCGCACGGCCCTGTTCTCGCCGGGGCCTGGGACTGTCCAGAGTTCAATCCCAGCCGATTCGTCCCAAATGCAGTCATTATATTGAATTTATTTATTCACACTACTCTATAACTGTCCTAACAAGGTAACCCAACGCAATCGTGTCACCAATATAACACAAAAGATGTTTTGCAAGCATTAAAAGTAAAATAAAAAATAAAAAAATTGTTAAGACGAATGCTAAAAATTATGACACATTAAGTTTTTAGAACAAAAACAAAATATTACGAACATTCACAGTAATTATAGGTAAGTCAATTTTCTGGACAGCATAGCACATAATAATAATAATATCATGGGAAAGCCATGAGGAGCCTGTACTATGGTAATCAGACAACCGATATACATACAGAAAGTGTCGAACGCCAAGGTTCTCCAGCGCGTCGGCAAAAACCGAGAATTGTTGCAAACCGTCAAGAGGAGGAAGGCCATATTTTGGCCATGTCTTAAGTCATGCAAGATATCAAATGCTTCGACTTATTTTGATGGGAAAAGTGCAGGGCAGCCGGCGTGCTGACAGAAGGAGCAAATCATGGTTGTGCAACATACGGGAGTGGACAAGAATCGTCAACGTTGAAGACCTGTTTCGTTTGGCGCAAGATAGAAAAAGATTCGTCGAGTTGACAGCCAACCTCCAGTAGTGGCATTTGAAGAAGAAGAAGATATACATAATTATACATATTAGGTCGGGGCAAAAGTATTTTCGTGTCGTTCATACAAAGGAAAATATTTTTTTTTGGTATAATTTTTTATTTATTTATTATATGTACGTGCCGTTTTGATTGATGACTTGTTGCCATCTTATGGGTAGTACCATGGTCCCATTCCTGTAGAAATTTTGCGATTTTTGATTTAAAAAATCTGACAGATAGTGTTCACAGTGTTCTTTTGAGGTTAGCTTTATGCTTCCTAAAGAGTTCTGCAATGACCG
>DWHO01003252.1:0-12209 GCA_018247575.1 Eurytides lysithous rurik | reverse complement strand
AAATGCGGAAGCACAAACACTTCCACTTTACGCCGATTTTCTGTGAGGTCGTGGTACTATCACGGTTCGAGCCGGCTCATTCAGCAGCGGGGGCAGCTGCGTGGCTCTACCAGCGCTAAAATTGTTTAATTAACATTTGAAAGTATACATTCAACAGAACCCCGTATTCATTATCCGATATTATACGACGCAGATCGTTTCGGTGGCAACCAACATAGTTGTTATAAACGAGGAAAATTAATAACTAAAACTAATTAAAAAATTATTATTACTGTTGCCTTAATTAATGCGTTGTGGCGGTTTATATGTGGCGTAATATCGTACTTATTTCAACTCAAAACAACACGTAAATAATGTCGTGTTACTTTTTTATAAAGATGATTATATTTTTGATTTGAAGAAGATAATGGACAAGTTTAATAGAAATTATGACTCAACATACGCGTTGTATATACATACAGTGTTAGAAAATAAATGTTAGAAGAATGTACGTCACGTCGTGTCGAGATGTGCACGAAAGTATTAGTGAATTTAAGTTATCGACAATTATAACGAATAATTGTCTATTAGTAAACATAAGAGTTTTTTAAAACTTCTTAAAAGGGCACGACTGGAGTATTGTGTTTAGTAGAGTCCTCACTTCTTACTGTTTGCTTTACCAATGAAAGCTGCTTTAGTTAACCTATCTTTCTATCCTGATTTATAGAAAGTACTTTGAGTGACAGAAAGAATGTGAGATATAACAAATACAAAATTATTAAATAATGTGGCGATTTAACTTTTTTCAATTAAATGAAATCGACAGTATCAGAACATGTATGTTTATTGACAGTATCGGAGCATTTTGATCCAAATTTGATAAACGAAAGGACCCAAAAATAATTTGGACATGAACTTTTCAATAAGGGTTATTTTTACTAAAGTCTTTTAATTGACTTTTACATTCTTGTCGTATATAACAAACAGTCTCAAGTATATTTTCATTTGTGCAATTTCTCAGCCCTTTTAATTCAGTGCACTGATTTTAACCTTTTGTGAAGCGGTTTAATGTAGAGCCGGGGGGGAAATTAAAAGCGGTCCCATAATCACCGGTTCTTGTCGCGCGCCAACTCCATAGCGAGCGAGCGGCGCAGAGCGTCCCCGGTTGCCGCGGAGTGCGCACGCGCGACGCCATTTTGGATTCCAACCTGTCACAAAGCGTTCCGCGTCCCGTTTGAATATAACGTTCGGATACACCGTGTGATTTCGTATGTTTACATTTGAGTGCGTGTTGTTGTGACTTTTCGTGTTTGTTCGTATATATATCGATTGAATTGTTGTGTTAACTGTTTTAATTAATAATCATCGACTGTTGACTGCGATTGTGCAGCGACCGGCGAGTCGTGATCTAACGTTCAATTGCTGTGACTCGGTGTTTCGGATTTACTTTCTATCGCTGTGAGTGTTTTGTTGTTTTCATATTTTAATACATCAGAGAAAGTACGAGCCAGAACTTTAGATTAAAGCTTTGGATATTCATTTATGAGAGGCCTATTTTAAATTATATTGTAACGAATTATTAGAGTTTTTAAAGGAATTTTAAGCCTTTTTTAAAAATATCTGCTAAACGAAGTTTTAAGTGCATAATCTTAGGTAAATAAAAAAAAAATACTATGTTAAATTTACTTTTGATCTGATCTCTAAAAAATATCTTTTCTTGCTGATGTTAAAACCGTTAAATATAAATTGCTTTTTTTACGTTACTTGCGAGACAGGCAAATTAAACATGATATTAATCTGTTGTTGTTACTAAAATTCAATATTTAAAGCGCTTGAATTTTTTGCGTTCTATGGAACTAAATTGGAAAGAATTAATTTTATTAATTTGAACAGTTTTTAACCTTTGTTTAGAAAATCTAAAAAGATTTCACGTTAAGTCTTACATTTCTATAATGGTTATACACAATCTTTTTATACCGAAATAACGGAGTAAGAACGTATTATACATATAACGTTGAGCCATTTCATTATTTAGCAACTTTTTTTAACTAAATGAAAAAAGTTATGACAAACAAGTAGAGTTAATAGAGTCGTCTCTACATATATTTTGGTTTTGTATCAAAAAACTGTCATATAGAAGTAACCAATAATTATTAAGTCTCTTTGGTTCAAAGTCTATCGAAAACAGTCAAAATATTTAAAGCTAACCTTATTATACAGTCTATTCCTTTAACAGTACTTTCCTATAATTATGCAAATACTATATTATTTATCGCTTTAACTGTGTAAACAATATGTTAGAAGATAGATTGGTGTTTAATGCCTTACAGATTCAACTCGAAAAGCTTCTACAACATAAGAGTGGTAACCCTATATTAATGGCAGTGGCGGTAGGTGATTGGCCTTTGATGACTGCGCTCATGTCTTTTCTTCATGTAAAAAGTATAAATAAAAAAAAGCATGCCTTTACTTTATGTCCGTAAAGTGATTTGAATTATAAGCAATCCAAGACACGTCGATCGCGTACGAAAACTTCGAAACGCATCCGAACAATGTTGTAAAGATGTTTTATAGTGAACGCATCCATTTCGAATACAAATGAGTAATTTATACAAATTATATTATTCAACAGAGTATAATCTGTGGACATTCCTAAAAGTATGTTAACGTGTTCAAGTTTTAAAGTGTGTTAGAGCCTAGTTTTAAAAGATATAATAAGACGATGTCAAATTTTCAGTTTATTTGATAGCATAGAATCAATTTGTAGACGTGAAATAGACACTAGAGGCAGGGCTTAGGCAGAATCGATAAAGCATTATGCCAAGTCGATTTGATATCGAAACATCTGCCGGCAAATCTCATTTCCCGTCAGCGACATGGGTCTCCGTTTTCATTAACGCGTGCTTTCTTACGTACAAGAGCATCGCGACCGCCCATCTCGGCGAGAATTCCTCATAATAAATTACTGTCATTCGGTCTGTCTGCCGGCTCGTAAAGAACTTTCTACGCACCGCGCACCCACTAGGCGTGCTGCTGAATGCATGTTCTTCGCCTTACCGATAATCGCGCTTTCATAAGTTATTAGCTTTTACAGTACGTCCACGGATTTGAATATGACGTTCGAACACTCACAGCCCGGTCTATGGTTCGTTTTTGTTTTTTTTTGTCTTTATATTTAAAGGCAACGCTTCATTTCATGCCAGCAACGTCGATGCGAATAGGAACTTATTCCCGTCTCGGTCTTAACTCGATCATATGGATTAGTCTTTGTTTGTTTCTATTAGATGTTCCAATTTTGAATGGTTAAGGCTCGTATTTCATGCCGAATTAAGCGTAATACAACACCTTAGTGTTATTGGATGGGCCGTAAGCTGGAATGTTATTTAAGATGAATGGATGAATTGAGAAGGTAGAGCTTTGAGTTTAGATGTAAAATAACCCTTCGTTTATGTAATGTGAGACAGCTACTTTGTCGTGTTTGTGGAAGCTAGTTTAAGCTTTTTGCGGGATATTTTGAGAGCGTTTTTCTTTTAATTTCAATTGAAAACTCTCGATTTAAATTCAGACCGATTCTTTCTTATTTATTTATTAGTTATGATACAATATTTTATTATTTGAAAATCTATTTTAGATTTTAACACAGACGTGCGAGCAACGAATAAAGTTGTTAACACTTTTTTTACACCAGTGATGTCAATACAACAGGTTTCAACGGCAATCATCAACAATTATGATACTAAAAAGTCGATCTGCATTTGCGACGTTTGAATTTCGAAACGTAATAGTTTGTAGTTGTTTAAAAATTAATGATATATTTATTCTATATTTCTATTTTATTATAATTTTTTCACTCTATATTAATTCGTAACGTTTTATTTAAGAGGCATATTAAAAGGTCGCAATTTATATTTTTGTTTCGTAGTACGTTGTAGTCGATTGAATTTTTGCTTGTTCTATTTGAACTGCCTCCCTGGCCTAGCGATATAGGTCCGCGCTTTACAAAATGGAGGTCGTAGGTTCGAATCCCGCGGAGGACAATGACTTTGTGTTGTTGTTTCTTAGTTGGATTATGGCATTACGGGCTGATCACCCGATTGCCTGAAAGGAAAGATGATCCATGCGTCGGATGGGCATGTAAAAGTCGGTCCCGGCTTCTTTGAGCAGTCGTTATTAGGAGGTTGGTTTTGGTCACCGCCTCTGCGCCTTATCTCTCTCCGGTCGTGTCGATTATCCGTCCCATCGGGCTATGAGAGTAAAAGGAAAAGTGAGTGCACCTGCGTCTGCGCAAACACTTGTACACTATAATATATCCTGCGCACTTGGCTGATCTCTTGTAGATCGGCCGCCGTGGCCGGATCGGTCGGGAGGACATTATTTTTTTACTAATACGATATATATAACGTATGAATAGCATATCTCGTGGCCAACATATTGTATTAAACATATAATATATAGTATAGAGCTGTATCGGTCACAAAATGTAAAACATCATTTCTCTCGACATTCCAATTGCTAGACTGCAATTTTAATTGTGATTACATAACTTGGTATATTGTTATCTATACGGGATAGCCGGAAATGTCATTGGAATCGTGTCACCACTATCGTGTTTCTTCAATTTTTATTACGTAACGAGCACAGAGATGCATTAGGCAGTACGGTCGAAAATAGATTCAAAGTTATCTTAAGTTTATCTTGCATGCATGTCCTTATCGCCTAATGTGTGTTTTACTATCGTCGGAGAAAAAAAATATTGCACCACTTTGATATTGCGGCTGCAGAAACGGTTTTGAACTTAACTTAGTCCAATATAAGAGTGAATTTACATTGCACTGACAGTGCATAGAGTGTAGAAAAAAACACGTCGGTCGTAGATAAGAGATTACAACTCCTAAAGTTAATTAAAATGTAAAATTTTAATGTCAGTGATAGTTTGAAAATGTATTAATGACGTACGAATTGTATTAAAGGTTTTAACATCTTTTCTGATTGAATTGGTCAATGATGATGCGTTTTTGATTAAAGAACTTGAGTAGAGATTGATAAAAGTTAGGCGGGCATAGATGATTTTACTTTTAATATCTTCTATCGAGATAGGCCTGTCTGTAAAGCCTGTCACACCTCAAATTAAGTGACAAGTTTACTGTTGTTTCATTCGCCGGCGGTAGAGTTGTGCCACCTCGTGGCGGAGCGGTGTGGAATAGGGTTAATTTTTCTACACGACTGCCCAATATAGTGGCGAGATCGTCATCTGAATATATATGATAATACACAATAATAATATCATGGGACATCTCACACATGCCATCTAATCCCAAACTAGGCAGAGCCTGTAGTATGGTAATCAGAAAACTGATATACATAATTATATACTTTTAAATAGATACTTGTATAGATAATTAACACTCAGTCACAGTACAAGTAGCAATACCTATGCTCATCGCATAAATATTTTGTCCTGGGTGGGAGTCGAACCCACAACCTTTGGTTCTGTATTTAGGAGCACTAACCACTGCACCAACGGGCCAGTCTAACTGATGGTCTGTCGCTATACCCAGCAACTACACAACGTTGTCCTTCCAATCGGAGCAGAACCGTGCGCTGCTAGTAAGTGATCGATTAACTGGAAACGCAGTGATACATCAGGCGGATTCTATGAGAGTGTTACCACTCATAATATCTTAGTTTGGCTTACCTTTGAAATCAGAAGAACACCATACGCGCACTGACAGACGAATAGTTTCTTCTCATCGAGTAGTTTCCGAGTATCGCTATGAACAATCTTCACGCGAATCGAACTATTCAGCCAACTAAAGCACCGTGTCTAAAACCGAGTGAAAAGTGAGACCGTGGTAATTCCGGTGAGAGTATTGCATAAAGTCTTGTAATGTTATGCGTGGAACGACGCATGCTTCGCGTTGTATCGGTACGTTAAGACATCTCCGTTACTTACTGCTTTCTTTTATGACGAATTTCACCTTGTTACGGTGTAATGTAACGCACGCTTATGGCGTTTTGATTGTGTACGTTAATTTGAACTTTAAACACTTAGAAATAAGAGTCCCCGGGACGAAAACCACAACTGCCATAACCGATGCCATCATAACGGACTCTCGTTGGAGACACGAGAAGCTGTAACTTTTTAATACGATTTCGAACTTGGAATGCTTTTAAATGTTGCTACAATGTATTTTTTATCAAATTACCACAGTATAGAAATGGATATTGAAATAAAGTTGTAAAATGATTTGAAATGATATAATATTTTAAATGGAATGAGTTTGTTCACAAAGTAAGTAAATATTCCAATGATTATTTTATTATTTTCCCTGTAAATTTAATTTCTAAGTATTAATCAAATTAATTGAATGAATGAATACTTTAACTTTTTAATCAAAATAAAACTAATCTAATAACTTGCCATTAATCAAAATTAAAGAAAGATGCGTACACCAGTATATCACAAACTGAAATCGAACTAATTAGTGTTCCCAAATTATGTAATATGTAGTAAATTTTACAACTTTATAGAACGTTCGTTGTAAAATTTTAAGACACATTCCACCGCAGTCCATTCCATCGAAATATTCAGCTACGGCTGATTTTTTAGATTATTACGTTGCATGAATATTGCACGAATTCAGTGGAAAAACATGTCAAATTAACGGTTGTCGAGCGTGTGCGAAATTCATTAGCTCATTTTCTATCTCGACCTCGTGTACACTGTCACGGAACTTTTAATTAATTAAATTTCGGGGCTTAAATTTGTCATTATACACCTATTCCCCGATTTGCACGGTAGATACGTACCTGAGAAAAACGTGTAAATCGAAAATTAAAAATGTTCATGTCAGAACCGTGTAAATCGAAAAGCTTGCAGAAAATGCATAATTTTGCTATTTAACAGTTGTGATTTTTTTTCAATATTTTTAGGTGTACACAGAAATAAAAATAAAATGCATTGACAGGTTAAAATATGTAATATATTACGGAAACACTGTTTTTTTATTTAATTACAATACATTAAACAGAAGAACAAAAAATAAAACCAAAGGTGTTTTATTATCCTTCATCACTGTCAGAAATTACTCTCATTCTTTTTTTCGGAATCGAAGGTCATCGAATTCACTTTCATCACAGTAGCATTTAGAGTGCGATAAAAACAAAAAAAAAAACTTATTTATAAAACCGTGTAAAACAAGTACCGTGTAAATCGGGGGATAGGTGTATTACCAGTTAGACAAGACCAAACAGTGCCTGTAAGCATAACTGTGTTTTGGTTGGAAGAACAATGTTTCCAGCATAACTACTACATAAAGATATGTACCATTTGAAATCCCGTGAAAACTTTTCCAGTGAATTCGAGCTACAGGCAAGCGTGTGCTCCCTAAGATAACATGGCTGCTACTTTTCAATTATTAGGATAAAAATGCGCAACACATCTGCAGATTTCATGATTTGGCTCACCGCTTTTGTATTACACAATGGCGGATTTCGGTGAAAAACTTTTTAATACCTAAATACGGGCTCGGAGTGGTTCGCGCGTTACTTGTTCCTAACATCTCCCTCGGGTGCCGGGGGGCGTTTTGCTGCGGACCTTAAATCGAGGGGTAGCGGAATTACGCTCGGCTCCGTTCAACCTTTTCGACCGGATTAAGTAATGAACTAACAAATAATATTCTGCGTAGCCTTCACGATGTTCTGTTCCTATCTCGATATTAAATTTTCCCAAAGGAAACGTTTCTAATGTGATTCGATTTTTGGTACTTTTGATAATTGTGTGAATGATGAAAAATTCCATCGCGACTTTTTTGTTTTGAGGCAAACGAGCAAGCGGCTCTAAGTGAATACCATTGTTCATGGGCATTCGCATCACACATCTCTGTAAGAAGCCAAAAGCTAATTTAAGCATTATTTGGTAACAGTTGTTAAGGCATTTAATTAAGTAATTAAAGTGTTGTAATTGTCCAACGTACAAGCTATCACATTTAAAAATTATTACGATGGAATAAAGTTTTCATATCTTTCTTTTTCTTTGCTTTTGAAACATCAAAAATTTTAGTCCATCTTAAAACAACCAGCACCAATTTGGTACAGTAGTCATTTTCAACCATTAATCTAAGGATATAACAAGGACTAAACTCGAAACATGTCCGGTGTTTAGTGATCTAGTGAACCACTTTTTTTTATGGATGAATACTTTTTATTATCATATTATTATTATTATATACCTTATACAATATTTCTGTTGACATTGATATTCTTTCACTTGGTTACTTCATATTAAAAATATCGAGATTTTGGTTTCGTTTCGATTTTTGGTGTGTGGAAACGCATAGTGTCATGAAATCAAAATTCACTTATAGCCGCGAGTTACCTCTAGTATTTTTTTTCTTGAAATGATTTGCTTCGAAATGAACATTTCTATCTTATTTGTTGAATTTTATAAACCTATACTATTCAAATTCAAACTTTTTTGTCACAAAATGCAGCACTTAACTTTTGGTTTTCACACTTAGCAGTAGAGTTAGATAAGTGCTAAGCGCAAATAACTTGTAGTTTGCAAGTGTACGTAAAGTTGTACTGCAGCTTCTGTGGGTTGGGCGTTAGTTACGCTGTTGGAAATTTGCCAGGACGCCCTGTACCAGATTCAATATACCACATTATACAGAAAGGATAACTTGCCCGCCTCCTCAAAGCCGATTTAGCAAACCCCGTGATTAGTTAACTTTCAGCAATGTTACAATTAACTTCTTACTTTAGAAAAAGACATGAGTTGTAAATATGTATTTTTTGAAATTACTTAAGCTTAAAGTTACTTTCTTATGTTGCTCTAAGCGGTAGTCTTTTCTAGAGTCCGTCGGGCGTGGAGTTACTGCATTGCCAGTTATTATTCCACCAAGCTGTGCACTTTTTTTATTATTTTTAGCGGTGGTAGAGCCATGAAACAGCTCCCGCATGCTACAGATTTGACTTGCTAGAACTGGATAAGCAATATGACCGCACAGAAAATCGGCGTGAAGTGGAAGTGTTTGTACTTCCGCGTTTGGTCTGGTGGTTGAGGTGGCCGGTGGCCCACCTCTCCCCCTTCCTTCCTTTACCAGCCTCCCCTTTCCTATTCCTACCTCATTTCCCCATTGTCTTTCTTCTTTTAAGGATTGTAGTGCATTATTTTCAAAAAAGGAATGGGGCTTGTTTTTTGAATATATCTTTGCTTAAAAGATTCCTTAAAATGCCATAAAAAATAACGAAGTTAATAAGGCACAAATTCTGGGTTTGCCAATAATTGAGGTAAATCTGATGAAAATCAATAGACTTTTGACTTTAGCCTTAAAAATGGATTTACGTATAAATTATAGATAAAGAAAACAAAACACTGTTGTAATAGCGCTGATCAAATCGCATTATTGAGCAAATTCATTCACGACATTCTGAAGCAGATCAGTTCGCTCTTTTGTTACTGACGTTCTTCCTCTTCGCATCATCGCGCTGCCAATAAAAAAAAAATTATTCGTATAATGAACAATCAAAGACGACGCAATACTTGGCATTTCGCCAGTACCACTCAGCCATCGAATCGTTTGAGCTCGATCTAAAAATAAAGTCCCAATTATGGTTTTGCCCCTTGGACCTTCAAACCGAAAGAAATGAAAAGGATAATGTTAATTATTTTATACTGTATCAAACAATTAAAAATAAAACGATGATCATAAAAAAAGTTAACCAAAGATTTTTTGGAGTTCACAATATGGTATAATCAATCACTCACTCGACACACACACACGTCAATACATGAAAAAAAAATCCTTTATGGGCTTTCGCAGTCTAAACTCTTAAAGCGCTATGAAACCTCAAGATTTACACGTTGCCCTATATTCGCAATTTGTAACATTCGTTTCGAGAACTTTCTTTGGAGGTAAAGATTTTTAGAGTGTAAAGGAAAAATTGATGAAACTACATATAAATTTTATGAACACGGACTGTGCAATACACGGCAATTATCAACACAATTACTATAGTTTTACATATTTACTAAAACAAAGGTTAATTTTATTTAGCTTAATGGCATGAAATAAAGACGAGGTTTTAATAGTATTATTTGTAATGACGAGAAAAATTGTGAGTGTTTATTTTATATGTATAAAGAAAAAATGTTGACTCGTTTTGAGCATATGGCGTATATATGATTTAGATATAGAGAGAGCGATATTTGATAGGTAAAGTTAACATTAAGTAGGAAAGCTAAGGGGAAAAATTAATATGGTAAATAAATTATTAATATAATTAATTCAATAATATAAAAACATTCCTTGTTTCCTACACCATCTTTCAAATCATAAATGTCAAGAGAAAACGTTAAATTTGACTTTTATTATTTTTTAAGACTTCTAAATCTTATTCTTTTACAAAACAACCTTACTGATGTTCAAACACAGAAATTATGTCGAGTTTTGACCAGCGTAGTCATCCGCTAATTGAAATTTAATGTGATACGCGATCTAAGAGCAAAATTGAAGTAATAATAAACTTGTATAAAATCCAATTACAGTTTAAACGTTAAAGCACTCTCTTGAATAGGAAAGGGCAAATGGTGGGCGGCGGCACTGCAACTTAAGTTTGCCGCCCACAAGTACTTATCTATAACACAAAACTGCAAGAGATACTAAATTAGCCATTTAGAGCATAAAACTCAATATTATAACTTAAAATTCCAACACTACAAGCGTGCATGCTGCTATTTTTTCAAGAAAAGGAGAGGGGGGAGGTGCAGGATTAATTTACACTTTTTTTGTAATTGTGACAAGGTATCTTCCGTCAATTGCCAATTGGTTTTGATAATTATTTTTTTTTAGTTAACTGTCAATCGCAATGTTGATACTTTGTTGTTCAGACATACACCGGGATGTTGTAGGATTTATTTAAAGTTTTAACTTTTTTTAATGTTTTTTACTTAATATTCATTATGTGTCATGTCTTGAGAATTTGCTACTTGTTGACGATCTTTACCATCGTACAACGTGAAAAAAGGCAAAATGAACATCATTACTTTCTTTTCGAACATGAAAGTCTATCAAATATATAAGAGAGCTCTATATATCTCTATTATATATATTTATATATCTACATCAATTATCATGAGTTTACAGTGTCGGAATGGTTAGGCGAATTAGGTAAAATATAACCTATGAAATCTTGTTACAGGTGGAAGAGATACGAGAAATGATAGACAAGATACAGGCGAACGTCGAGGAGGTTAAGAAGAAGCACAGTGCCATCCTGTCAGCACCGCAGTCAGATGAAAGTAAGTCACCTATAACGTTTAAAAATAAGAGAGTTGACTGAAAAGAATAATTGAAACTTAAAATATTTCTACATTTTATCGAATCATCCGGTGTTTGTACTTTCAATTCTTTTGCAAAATTAAATAATTGTTGACTTCTAAAAAAAATATTTCAAACAATGAAATATCATAGGTAAGATTATACTTATTTAGTAACGCTGCTCTTAATACGTATGTATTATCGATTTGTCAACGTACTCACACCAAATTTTCACTTCAACCTATCCCTATTTCATTATTCCTCTAAATTGCCACTGACCAATATAGGCAGTGTTTGCCTGAATTCAATTCGATGTCATCCATTACAACACTTCTCCGGCGTTATCAATCTGACTAAAAATAGTTTGCCCTTTGCGCGTCGACCGGCCCACGCGGCGTGCGTTCACGCTTAAATAAACACCGCCCGTAAGTGTTGTCGTCACACGAAAGCTGCACGCCGCGTGGGTGTCCCGAAGCCTCGTTAGATCGCCCCACGTTAATTGAGGGGTGGTTTCGCCAGACGCGGAGGCGGCCGATCGTCTGCAATTGATAGTAAATGCTCGCTCTCCGTCTCTAACACTGGCAACCTTATATTAATACCCGCCAAATAACAACTTTTTTTTTAACATGTTCTATTTTCGAATACAGACTTTTGTTTAGTTGTCCTTATTGTTATTTTTTCTCTTTTTTAGAAAAGTGTCTCAGACTCGAACATTGACATTGTTATTTATTTTGTCGTTTAAGGGTAACGTTTATAATTTTCTATAAATTTTTTTTTGTTTATTATTTTTAACGTAATGGAAGCACGCATCGCGTTTCGCTTTTGGACTATCGATTTTAAAAGTACAGCAATCAGGGGGGATAACACGGTACTCTTATAACGCATTTTCATATTATACGGGAATATAAC
>DWHO01003251.1:0-12210 GCA_018247575.1 Eurytides lysithous rurik | reverse complement strand
TCCACTCCCGCAACCTCCATCCCCTCCTGCTCCCTCTATCCTCTTCCCTTCCTCCCACTCTCTTTAGAAAATATCCCCCTTAGGCTGGCAACGCATTTGCACTTTCTGTAATGCTGCAAATGTCCATGGGCGACGGTAATCACGTACCATCAGGTGAGCCGCTTGCTCGTTTGTCAGACTACTGCATTAAAAAAAAGTTACGTATTTATTTCGGTAAGCGGTTCTCTTTTGTAGTCCGCATTTAGTGGTATTTCCAGTAATTTTAACGCTAAGCAGTAATGGGTACATTATATTCTTCAGTTTGGAGGGCATGTTGTCATTGTAACTACTGGGTATAGAGTTATGTCCATATATTAGTACGTAAAGAGAAAACTTTGCCCCTTTTACAGCCCATTGCGCTCGCAGAGGAGAATGTAATTTGGCAGAGTTACAGTTTATAGTTATAGTTTTGTGGACATAATTTTTTTATGTTATTTATAAAATATATATTAAATTAGATAAGCTATTTCGTTCATAGTTGACGTTTATACTACTAATGTCAAACATTTTATTTATCAAATCATAAATGTCGTGGTCACAAAACTATATTATTCAATTACTAAAGAGGACTCTCAAGAAAGCCTCCTTAGTCGATTTCGATCATTTAGCGATCACTAGTTAATATTAATACGTGAAGGTACTATGGACTCCTTTTACAGCCTATTGCGCTGGCGGAGGAGAATGAAATTTAGCAGAGTTGTAGCTTATAGTTATGGTTTTGTGGATATCATTTTTTTATGTTATTCGTAAAATATATATTAAATTAGATAAGCTAATTCGTTCATTCTTTAGGTTTACACTACTAATGTCAAACATTTTATTTGTCAAATCAATTACTAAAGAGGACTCTCAAGAAAGACTTCTTCCTAGGTTGATTTCGACCACTAAACGATCGCTAGTCACCATAAACCTGTGTTAAGCGCAGTGTAGGGCCAAACAGAATTTATGTAGCACTGCTGTTACAAACAACGGTGTCGTTGACAATCAGACTTGATCGTCACTTTATTCCCTGAAAAAATAGATCACATTTTAACTTCATTTTATCATTTGACTTTAATTAGGAGATACCAGACATAGTATTTACATAATTAATATAACCATATACACAACCCTAACCTGTTAGTAATGAACCCAAAACGCATAATATATTTCGACATCATACAAATACGGCGCTTTTTCAAAAAATCTACTTAAACCATAACGATCACAGACCCCGACTTTCTTTTCAAAGGGACTAAACAAATTTTACTCGGAAATTAGTATCTAATTAGCATACGACAAATCGAAGTTTTTAATGCGAAAAGAAATTTATCGAAGGTGCAGAGTCATCGCCGTGCAATTTAAAACGTCCGTCTTTACCAAAGCTTTGATGCCTATCTCGAAAGTATTACGTAAATCTTGATCTCATTATTATTTCGCGTGTACAAGTCCGCGTCTCTCATTCTGTTCGATAAATTTTATTTCTTAACGAGTAATTAAAAAATGACAAATTGAAACGTATTGCATCGATGGCGATCATTAGCGAAAACAGCGGGCAGTATGGGCCTTTTAAAACCGACTGTAATAACAATTCACTCTTTATACTTCCTTGTAGTACGGGCAACATTAATTCTATTCATTGAATTGTATTAATATGTTATTACGAAAACATAACCGTAATAAACAGTATGAGTAATATATTAAAATTCACAATGAAAGGAATAAACAAATTTGACTACGCAGCGGTTTAGTGGTCGTCGGGTGAGGTGACTTCTATAGCGCACCGTTTTGTGGGTTCGATTCCCACGCAGAACTAAACAAAGGATGAATGGATCACAAAAAAAAAATTCATACAAAAATACCTATCCTGAATCTGTGATTTCACATTTGTGATATTATTTCTTAGTGATTATAAATAACAAAAAAATAACAAACAATAATATCCACAAAACAGAGATTTATGGCGTCTCGACTTCTAAACCGATGTCGTTGCATTGGTTTAGAAGTTGCATTTAATTCCAAAAAAGTCTCGGGTATCCAAAATAATTTTGTTCGAAACAAAGAGTAGGTAGGCGAATTTTTAAAGCTTTTTGATGACGATTCGAATGATTAAAAAAATCTTTTTTACCACGACAGTGCATCTAAAGAAGAGTTTAACGGTGGTAGAGCCACGCAGCTGCTTCCGCTGCTAAATGGGCTAGCTTGAACCGGATAAGTACCACGACCTCACAGAAAAACGACGTAAAATACGTGGCCGGTGGCCCACTCCCCTTCCCCTCCCCTTTCTCTCTCCTTCTCACTTCTCCTCTCTCCCTCTCTCAAAAAATCGCATGGCTGGCAACGCATTTGTGAGTTTTAAAATGCTGCAAATTTCCATGGCCGGCGGTTATCACTTACCATCAGGTGAGCCGCTAGCTTTGTCAATATAATGTAAACTAATATGTATTAATGATATATGAAATATGATCGTAGCTCGTAAACCACTAGATTTTGGCTAGTGATGTGCTAATTTGTTCGTAAGTGTAGATGCATAAATTTAAATTTAGGATATTTAAAGCCAAAAGATTTGGCCATCTTGCAATAAAAAAGCTTCAATTCGATTTTTTTTGTGTCGCATGAAGGCTTTTCACTAAAGTTTTACGTAATTATAGTTTTTAAAAATGTTTTAATACTTTTAATAATTTGTCTAATTGATGAAGGATAAATACAAATTTGTATAAATGGTCACATTGTAACGTAATGTAATTGTATAACAATGGATTCATTAGTCAATGTAATTCCAAATTGTAATAAATTGCAGCAATGTTTATATTTGACGTAAATACAGTAATTACGAACGAACCTATGAGTCTCATTAATGACATATATGGTAACCAAAGCTAATTCTGATTTAAGTTATATTACGTGACCAAGTAATAAATAAAATGAAAATATTTTTATCTCTTTTTATGTCGCATGTGGTACTGATTGTGTGGGATTTATAGAAATGAGAAAACGTTCGAATGTCACAAGGCAATAAAGCAAACAGCTCACCACAGCTACGTTTCATATTATCATAACCTCATAACTTGCTAATCGTCAGAGAAAAAATAAAATTACATGTATATAAAAATTAATTGCGACTTTAAATTTATAAAACAATGATCATTTTCTGCTATAAAATTATGTTCGAAAAACGATAAAAACTTCTTACTTCACATTTCATTTGAAAATAAAATTTTGCTATTCGACCGAATATTTTATCTACTTTATTTATTTTACTCTACTTACTTTTCCCGAGGGTATAAAATTTAAAGTAACTAAATGGTTTTTTTCTTAGGCATTTAAGCGACATCGGATTGGCTCAACCATCTTTTGTAGTTCTTTTTCTAATCAAACACAATTGTTGATATCTAACACTACAGTCTTTATAGAGTAAAAAAAAAACGATTAAACCAGTCACTCGATATTACAGATACTTAACGATTAAAGACATGTACGATAATTATTTATTGATGATGATAAATCAAAAAATTGAAAACTGGTCAACACCATCAATCAATAAAAACAAATAACACAAAATCATCAAAAACCACCTGTCAAGGATCGAAAATGGTTGGAAATTATATTACATAATATTTTGTATATATAATATGATTTTAACTTAAATTTACTTAATAATTGACATCTCATTGATTTGTGTATAAATTTAACATCTCATATAAACTGGTACAGGCTATACTGCACTGCAAAGCCGACAGTTACGTGTGTGAGTAACTTGCAAGAAATGTCCAGTAATTTAGAACCAATTTGAAACGCCCTTGACTAGACTACTCACCCGTCGTCACGTCCATACGGATCATTAAGTTTAGCCTACTAAAGTAGAATCAATCGTTCAACGGTTCGTTGCAACTCGATCATACAATGGCCATCACGTACGCGAAACGACTGCTGTTTAACCTTGTTAGCGTGACCTAACGAATTTAGCTGGTGCAAGGACGTTCTGTTGCACGTAATGTTTGCGCCGGTTGCGGTTGCATTAGCCATAATATTGCTAATCGATTATTATTCCCAGTGCAATTTGAACGATCATAACTAGACTAAACTCGGAATGAAAGATCTTAATATAAATTGTTGGCTGCCCACACTTAGAGCATGAGATGAACTGAACAGAAAAATGAAACAATGAGAATATATTTTTTTTTTTGTTTAACATAATGGTATAATAATCACTCTCATTAATGGTTGTACGGTTCGCTAGTTGTTGGACCAAATTTGTCGGCCTTTCTAATTTGTCATGTAGTGAAGAAATAATGCAGAATAGGCCTCTATAATTTTATTCCGAAGCAAGGGTACATTGATAAAAGATGTAAAATAAATATCAACAAATTCATCTACAATTCCGTCATAGTGCTTACTTGTGTTAAAATACAAACACGTGGAACGTCTGTCTAAAACCTGACAAGAGAATCAAACTGAAGACGTTCCTAGCAACTCAATGTTAAACAGGACCGAATAAAGGGAGATTTGTGATTTACATACTC
Source organism: Eurytides lysithous rurik (assembly GCA_018247575.1). Taxonomy (NCBI): domain Eukaryota; kingdom Metazoa; phylum Arthropoda; class Insecta; order Lepidoptera; family Papilionidae; genus Eurytides; species Eurytides lysithous. The sequence goes on along the minus strand of DWHO01003251.1, from coordinate 7,669 downwards.
AAACACAAATATCAGAACAGTATTTATAGGTGGTCATACTTACTTTAAATTGAAAGAAATAATACCAAGCACCTGGAGCAGAAGTCAACTTAACATGTTCTTCCTGTCAATTTAAAATGCGAAAACAAAAATATGCTTTAGGAAGAAGAAAAAGAAACCAAGTGTCTCGGGATAAAATGAAAATTTTTGCGATATAGAAAACAAACAATTGGCATACAATTTCAATCAGAAAGAAAAGAAGACATCATACGTCAATTCATTAATGTTGGCTAAGCTGGTGGGTGCTGGACAGAGCATTTAAGGAACTTGAATATATAAATATAGTATAAGCTCTTGAACGGCCACTGACAAATACATCGATATATTATAACCTTCACATTCACACATCAACATGAGTCACGGAATCGTAAAAGTGACAATAACCTCTTATTTCCTACCGAACGTCGAATGTTCTTGTGTCATCGTTGAATATTTTATGCTTTAAATAAGAATCACATAACTAACTGCTCGAGTCGCGTGAAATCACCCATGCCCCGTTTGGAGAATTTTCCATTACATAAAGACCTTGTATACTTTACTTTATCTATACACAATAGTATTGGTAGAACTATAGAAAACTATAGACTATTATTTTAGTATTGCCTATCGTTTAATTTTTCTTTAAAAGAGATAAAGTAACAAAAATCTGAAGTTGAATGACACGTTTGCCCATAACAACATAGTTTTGGCAGCGGTGATTGCTTTCCATCAGCTCAGCGGTTGCTCGTTTGCCCTTTACTCCATAAAAAAAGCTTAATATTTATTTTTAATCCGACACATTGTTGAAGGGATATTTCAAACCTACTTTCACCTATACGACGATGACTTTCGAATTGGTCAAAAGAAAAGCAGAGGGAAACAGGGCTCGTATCAGCCAACCTCAATACGTAATTGATCTTGACAGCGTTTTAATTGCAAAGTTATTTAAAGTTCGAATGTGTGATGCGTTGTTAAACTTCACCGAATTCTCGGTACGCAATAACGGAAGAGCGGAGTAATCGCTTCTGCTTTCCTCGGCTCATAAACTTCGCTGAGACCCGCGCCACGGTAATTACAATGTTTCCACTCGAACATGGGTATAATGATATTTTAAACGGTCCTTTGGCCAATTTTCTCACCTCCGTTTCATATTTGCGCGACTCGCTCGAATTCAATTTAACACTCATCGATTTTTATGCGCGCGCTGAAAAGTAAATTATGTAAATAACCAACCAGAAAGCACCATAGTGAGCTCGGTTGTAAGTTTTCAGAAAATTTACGGACAACGAGAAATTATCGGCTCGTAATTGCCGGTATAAATATTTCAAACTTATGGCAAGGTGCGATCACGGCGTCATAATACGGGGAAAACAAATAAACCATTACACTCAACGGTTATCGTTAGCGGAGAATAATTTATGGTGTCTTTATAAGAAAAATTGATTAAACAAGCTGAGAGCATTTCTGTCAATATCTAACATTTATTTTTCTAAGTGATTAAAGTATTCTACGCGTTAAATCAACTTATAATTTCACATTGTGAGAAAGAACGAAAGCAATTGCACAGATATTATTCATTTTTACACAAGTGTCCTTTTTTTCTATTAAAAAAAATTAAATAAATATCTCATTTTTACACTTTTACTCGATTCTTTTAAAACTATTATTATGTATTTATATTATTTATATATATATTAATGTCTAGCAAATAATGAAATATTATTGAAGTGCTTTACCTCATTAATCTATAGTATTGCTTTGTAAATTGTGAGAAATTTAAAGAAATGGATACATTTAAAGTTTCATTCAACGTTAGTACAAAAAAAGATGAGTTGAAACATCGTCATATCGACTTTTGTTAAAGAAATATTTATTGTTACTTAAAACATTAACCCTGCGGTATATCATTATTTGTTATTAAAACGTTTTTCGGAAAAACGTTATGAACAATGCGAAGCAAAAAGACGAAACGAAAAAAGAAAAAGCCGAAATAACTGTTTAATAATATTATTCATACATGAACATACTATTATAAACCATATTACAACGATGTTGAAATTCCATGTAAAATCAACACTCATCACTACATGACGACAAAACAAACAATTAAAAATTTTATTTTATTTGGCCTGACACATGCCCTACAGAAATGTCTTTCTACTTTTAGTATTGTGTCTTTATTTTTTTTTTTTATTTTAGTGTTAATTACGCCCACATGTCTAAATTTGCAGTGCTCGAAAAGAGTAATTAAGTTGAAAGTTCATTATTAGTCATAGGATGTTTTGTACACTTAATTGGTAAACATTTGAATTTGAAAAAAAAATACTTGTTCATCATATGAAAAACTCGACCAAAGCGCTATTAACTTCACTAACATTATACACCTATGTATATACCATAGTCATAAGAATGTAATATACAGTTAAGTCGATCATTACCAGACGGATTTTTTACATAAAAAGGTTAATACTAACGTATGAAACGATTAATAATTGGCGTGAAAGTAAATTCCACGAAAATTTATAGGATTCGCATATTTGCGGTAGGAACGTAGTCCGAAAATATCACGATTAAAACATCAAAATCCTTCCCAGTGTCCGAAGTCACGCGACCGAGGTGCCTTAAGCGTCGATTCAATAACCAAGATAGTTTGGTAATGTTTTTATTGCACGACAATTGCTCTCAATTAGATTCAGACACGAAAATGTTCGACACGAAGAAATCTTTTGCAAAGATAAAAATGGCGTGCCGTACACTGTAACAGTAAATTTTGTTTCCTGGCTCGACTAAAACACTTCACAGTTTGGTATTCTCGATTTTGCTGCCGATTTGGTAACCTTTCCTGTTGTCGTCACGCAGATTATAGAAGACCGCCGGAGAAAACAGAAGAATTTGGTCTACCACTTGAAGGTTATGAGAGCCAGTTGCTCTCATAACCTTCAAGTAACCTTATGAATTAAAAAAGAGAACAAAGCTTAAAGGCGAATGAAGAGATAATTATTTTAAGATAGTTATTTTTAGAATAAAGGAAAGAAACATTCTATATATTTCCCACTTTTAGACTACTACGTCTATGTGTGGGACATAGATATCATGTTTACGAAGGGTAAAAGAGGACAAACAGCTACGCGGCGCATTAGTGGGCATATCTAAGAAATAAATATTATTTATGATTACACATGATGTTTTTTTTGTTCACCTTTACGCACATGTTAACTCAGAACATAAATTTTAATTACAATATTAAAAAACAAATTTATACTGGAAACCCGATTTGAACTCAGGTTGCCAAATTTAATTGTTAAAAAGTTCACACTCAGCGACTAAACTATCACTGTAATTAGCTGATACCCACTTTTGTGGTAAAAATAGGTAAAAAAGAAACCTTGAATTATAATAATCCTTAGATTCGTACATATAGTACTTACTCTAAAACAGTTAATCCAAAGTGTAAAACAAGCAACATTTACAAAACAGCCCTGAAGCTTTCCAGCAAAAATCATTTGTAATCCCATCAGCATAAACCATATGTCGAACAGAATATATGACATAAATAAATAAAATAACAATAATAATAATATATCATGGGATATCTCACACATTGCCATCTGATCCTAAACTAGGAATAGCCTATACTATGGTAGTCAGACAGCTGATATACTTATATATTTTTAAATATATACTTATATAGATAATTAACACCCAGACGCAGAACAAATACCAATGCACATCGCACAAATATTTTGTCTTGGGTGGGAATCGAACCCACGAGCTTTGGTTTTGTAGTCAGCCACAATATGACGGGCCAGTCAAAATATGACGAACAAAAAAAAGAAAAAGATAAGAGCCGCAAAATTCTACAATAATACATTTGACTACCGCTTACTCTAATAACCGTGATTCCACTCAGTATTCTGAACATACTACCCTGTTCAATATAAGATGGTATTAACGCTACGCCACAGATGTCTTTGGAAACATTATACTTCCAACCGATACACAATAATGTTCGCACATAAAATTTTAGATTCTGTAGAATTATTGGCAATTATGTAGCACTTCCCTAAGCGGGCTGTGCTAAAGACTTTTTACAATAACAGACAGAAACTTCCTGACCTACTGATAGAAAAAACTTTCCCGTTTTCGGACGCTTACAAAATAATCGCTCGGCCGACATCGAACCATATATAACATTTCAAAAGCATTATTCAAATCAAAAATCTCATAACTGTAAATATGGCGTCCGCGTACGTGCAAAGTGCACAGAAGCGCGTCAGCAATAGAATGCGAATGCATATCAGTGAATTTGAAAGTTCAGATGCTGTAAGAAGAAATAAATTAAAATAACGGCGCAGGCTCGTGAGGGCAGCGCGGACGTGCCGGGGGCAATCTCACGCGATCGTCGCGTCCCCCGGCCGATCCTATCGGCGGGTCACTGTGTCGGACATTTTGGCATCCCCCTCGAATCTCTATACTATATCGTCTAATAAAACCGAAAGCAAAAACGGTCACGTAGAGAACGCACGGTTTAGATCACTCTCGGCAGTGCCTTATAAGAAAATTATATGGTCTTTTATCACGCCTTTGTTTGCCGCCGTTCGCTTTGTTTTGATGCAATAGAAGAACAGGCGAGGCGTTATAACAACAAATAAAATACCTTACCGCTCTATAAATTTACTACGTCAAGTTCTGAGTCCTTAAGGCACCAATTAATTATTCTGTTTTAATTTGTTATATAAAAATAAAATAAGACCTCCTAATAATTAGAATCCGAATTAACGGAACTTAGAAGGATTTTAATTAGACAGCGTTAGAAAAAAAATTATAAATATGTATAAATTAAAGATGCCGCTATACTAATCAAGGGCGGTAGCTCAATCAGACCGCGGTAATAAATCTTTGAAAACCAGAAGATTCAATTACACGGCTACCGGAAGGCATGAAAACTGGCAATAACAAATTGTTCAAGATAAATAAAAGCTCTTTAATGCACAGAAGAAGTCCCGAACCCGTTCCTCTTATCGGCGCTGGTCGCTGCGTATTTTAAGAAATTTATCGATCGCTTAATGTTGCGGTCAAAAATTAATTGGTCCTTGGAAGTGAAAGCCTTGCCGCTCTTAAATTATAACACTCGAAAACACTTAAGCTCGAAGATTCCCTCGACGATAATGCTTTAAAAGCATTATCGCCTTTACATTTTCGTTTGACGATGAGAATTAATTTTGAGTTTTCTTTAAATGTAAAACTTAAACGGTAAACACGTGACAAACACGTGATTGAAGAAGACTAATAATTTATACCACGTTATTTTCAGTGGCCTCGGTCGAGATCGCCCCGGTTTTATTCCGTACGTTGACCCAGGCTTCGCCGAGAGTAGTACGCAAATATGTTTAAATAACCGACTTAACGGCCGCATTTTACAAACCCAGTGACGGTTTCAGAGGAAAAAATTATCTATAACGGCAACCGTTTGCATAAAGAACTACAAAGATATAACAAAGTTAAGCTGTCACGTTGTGAATCTAGTTTTCCCAAAGCGTTCACAAATTAGAAATCCAGAACAGACGTGGCGAAGAATACAAAGAATGGCAATAAAATGTATTTCCTTCACGTATGTAAGTAAAATCATCTCCGTCATTTTTTTCTACTGAGATAGCAACGGACGTGACGTTAATATAATTTCGACTATGGAATTATTCAGTTTTAGCTGACTTTTATGGTACTAAAAGGAAAGCACAAATCTTTATGGCAGGCAATTGTCATCTGGACAACAGAAATAAATACAGCTGGTATCCGTGTAATTCCTTTTCTTACGACAAAGTAACCTAAAATTATATCTTTAATATATAATCGACGAGCGCAAAACCAGACATTATATCAAATTGAGTACGAATCGGATTCTCTTAAAATATTATATATATATATATACCAGTGGCGGTACTACCATACAAGCCCAAAAGCCCGGCTTGCTCTACTAAGGAGTAGAATTTATAAATCTTAATCAGCACATAATTCCCGCAACGCTCAAATTTAAAAATAAACTACTAGGGATATATGGCAGTACCGCAACTGATATATACGTGCTATTAATTTTTTGCAAAAAAAGTTTTAGATTTACATATATTTCTTCTTAGACTAACATTATTTTTAAATAACACAATTTTTTTTTCAGATTTTTCTTGTTTTAAAACGTTTCCATGACACATAGAGAGATCTCGGTCTTAACTGGACCTTTACAACATACCTGCAAATAAAAGAAGCGTCAAGATGTATTTAATACTTTATAAGGCTATCCCCCATTTGTGAGATGCGGTGTTAGTGCCAGCAGTAAACCATCTTACGATCTGAATGCCTGTTATCAATTGAAGGCATCCATCCTCAACACATACCCGCCATCACGGAATAGCTCCATAATATCATAGCAGCTGCGATATCAACAACAACTTTACACAATACTCTGGCGTATATTTTCTTAAATCACGTTGTAAGTTTTATATACTAGACAAAGCTAAAGAATCTCACATCAGAAGAAGACAAATTTTACTTTAAACAAAAATATTTGATATCGAAAAGTAAGGCTTAGCAATATAATCTATCTAAGAAATTTCAACTGTACGTTTCACATTTTTCATAACATTCCTTGATCGTACAAATAATAATTTTGTAATATATTCTATGTACAATAAATTGCTACATGTATATTATTTATTTCCCGAGGTCATGATTTTTATTATCTATAATTTTCAAACTTAAACATTAAATAAAAAAAACATCACAACGAATAGGCGTAGTTAGGATTCTACCATCCATTTACTCAAGAATTTTTTAGTCGGCCCCTTTGATTATTTGAATAAAGCCAGGTTACCGAAAAATCGTCATTGAGTTAACGATCATGTTCGTACAGAATTTAATTAAAAAGTGTAGTCCGTAATGGTTTATATCCGCCCACGGGTATTCTGACGATGGTAGCAGACATCTTTAGACCCACGCATCGTAATACCAAGTGGCCGACACAATATAATTAAGTTGCACAACGGATAATGTATTTGATTAGAAACTATAGCAAAGGTTCATTAACTGTTTTATATTACGTTTGTTAATTTTTAAAAGTGAACGAAGTGTTTTGTAAATACTCTTATATCTCTTTTACTTTACGCACTTACTCATCTAAATTACCTAGGAGTCATCAAACAGAAGTTGCTAGAACTTTCCAATTTAACCCCTCTAATTAGTTGGAATGCGAGACTAACGAATAATTCGATCAGAACTTGTACCCACAATCTCACATCGTATCGGGGTGTCATTTTATTTATTGTCATATATTACTTTATTATGTATTACTGTCTATATTTGTGGTAGTAGAGCAACGCAGCGACTCCCGCTGTTGCTGAATGGCCCGGCTCGAGCCGGATAAGTACCACGACTTCTCAAAAAATCGGCGTGAAGTGGAAGTGTTTTGCTTTCGTATTTCGTTTGGTGAGTGAGGTGATCCGGTAACCGCAAGCAAATTGTGTGTGACACTATGTTATTGTGAGCAGGCGCCTCGCTTACCATCAAGTAGGTATTTTACGTAAGTATTTTACGGTGGTAGAGCCACGCAGCTGTTCCCGCTGCTGAATGGGCCGGCTCGAACCGGATTAGTACCACGACC
>DWHO01003250.1:0-12211 GCA_018247575.1 Eurytides lysithous rurik | reverse complement strand
CCTGTGTCTGCGCAAACGCTTGTGCACTATAATATATTCTGCGCACTTGGCTGATCTCTTGTAGATCGGCCGCCGTGGCCGGATTCGGTCGGAAGGACATCATCATCATCATCATCAAGTTATGTTGTACTGTAGACTTGAATTTAAATGAGTATATTGCTTAAAGTGGTATTTCTAGTCATTTAATATTTATTTTATCACTGCGATCACCCCACTTATATACCTGATCTATATATAATCTGTTGAACTGTTAGTGTATGAAAGGGCAAGCCAACAAAATTACATATAATCTTGATTTATTCACCATGTCTTGACGATCCATCGTGTTTGCTTATTTCGTTTAGAGGCACTTAGCAAAGTCACATACTTTGATGAAATCGATTTGATATAGTCGCAAATATTAATAGCTCTAAAATATAAGGGAGAAAAATACTGCGTTGGATATGCCCTTACGTTCACATAAATGACATGGAATGATGATTCAGAAATAAAAAATGCCAAGGCAGATTCAGCTTCAGAGACGTAATATTAATAGTAATAAATATAAATGCAACTGCACCATAATATACATCAGAGTACATCCTTATACCAAGTGGTACAAGGTTGTAGTCGTAGTTGCACTCGAAGGTCTCTCTTGTAAAGTTCGCCTGAGGTCAATACCTCAGGAGAGGACAATAATTTATTACCGTGAAAAATCTCTGTATAACCAGAGCTCAGAATCAAGCAGCTTCTGTGTGGAGTACCACAGTAGCGTTACCATGGGCAAGACAGTCGCTTGATATCAGGCGCGGGACTAACTGAGCTAAAATAAATTTCATTCTTCATCATAAATATTTCACACTACCAAACATATCGTATCGTTCTTAAAAACAGCGGACGCTATGTTCGTGGTGAAGTTTGATAAATTACATTGACTTTACTTATCTTTTTCTCGTCATCTAGCTTTCTGCGATGGGGTGAAAATAAAAGTAAATTTGAATTTCTTTCTGCCCGCGAACGGCTGACTTTCGTGACTACGAATACAAATGGTTTTCTTATGTTACTTGAACTTTGAAGACATGAAGAAAGATCTGGGAAAGCTAATATATGAAAAAAATAAAATGTTCCAAAAGAAATTCAATGCTCATGTTTAAATTAAAGGTTGCGGTTCGATAAACAATATCGTTGTCTATTTGACATTTTATCTTACGATAAACAAATTCGCAAGATAAAATGACCATCTACTTATTTATTTATCTATGCTGCAGAGCAACTTTAATAAACATCCTAGGTACTAAATGTTAGTTATTTTAACTATCAAAAAAAAATGTTCTGATATAACATTCAAAACATAATATATTAAAAGATTCAGTTCGGACAAACAGAATCTCGTACTGTAAATAATTATGTCCACAAGAAGCTCTTTATTCGTAAATGAAAGTTCTTCATCCGTAAATATAACAAGGCTTACATAAATTCATATATCGTTAGATATAAGAAATCGATTTTCATTTTTATAAAATTATATTTCATAAAGCTAGAAGGTGTGGATGGATTGCGTGAAGAAGAACCGAACCGAACCGAAAAGAAAAAAATATGAGTGTGAAAGGTTTGACTGAGGAGACGACGGCTGATAGAGGAGTATGGAAGAAAGTACGTGTTGTGCTGACCCCACCTAGTGGGATAAGGGCAGGAGAAAGAAGAAGAAGAAGGCAAAACGAAGGCATAGTTTTACACAGTATCGCTATAAGTTTGATCCAATTGTAACTATGTAGAGCTTCCAATGATTATAAACGGACGTGAATTTTAAACTACAGATAAATTATGCGTTTTAAAATATACCATTATTATTACGAAGTAAGCTTAATACTTTCCCTCTCAGTTTTTATTAAATTTTAAGAGTCAGAGAGAGAGAGAGAGTATATAAATTGTAAAGACAGTAAATGCAGTTACAGTCTATACAATTTATATGCAAACGATTTACAACCGCATATTCAGGTTAATACCCTGAGGCTAACGAAGGTAATAGCAAGATTGGACTCTCATTTAAATGTCATACAGTGTCAATCGTTTTGACGACTATATTGTATGGCGTTCAATTTTTTCTATACATTATCTTGGCAAAACTTCGTTTGCGTTAAATGATATCAATAACAACTACAATGAATATCTATTAACGTCGATGAGAAATTCAAGGAAAAAATTACTTTCACGTGCTTTTTATCCGTCACTTCAATAATGCATTTCGTCCATCGTTTCATATAATTTAATAATACAACTGAATAATATTTCTAAGTCACGATAGTTTTGTTGCCAACTTAGCTTAACTATGACATCGGGATGTAAATCATCTTAGTCTGTTCCTTGACCACGGACACTATAAGGTGTTCCAAACGTCGGTAATTTAAAATCGATATATTTCGATAATATCTGTAACTTAGATTTATTTTAACAATGTGTAGTATTCGAATAAACACAAGCAGTCATTGCATTTTGCTTTAAGCTTTATATAGCCGTATAGGCTGAAAGCACAAACATCTGTTATCATAAGTAAATAAGTAATTTTTCTTAACTGAAACTTATAAGTAGAAAATTCATCGACGTGATGCAAAAACTGCAATAAGCAAACAAACACGTTGGTATTGAAGTGTAAGGGCAAAAATATTGCGTAAGGCCGACCATACGTATTTTACTTCGGATTGCAAGAATCTATTGCCTTAGAGAAATTTGCTAGCCGACTTCGCAAATAATAAGAATAAGGCTGCTCAGAACGATAATTTAGGTTTCATATTAATTATGGATCAAGATTTAGAAATACACCACATTAACCTTAAAGTTGGCAAGAAAAATAATAAAACGTATTGCTCACACATGAAAAATGGGCATTTGATTGGACGTTTGGTGTAGCAGTTAGTGCTCCTGACTGCGAAGCAGAAGGTCGTGGGTTCGATTCCTACCCAGGACAAAATATTTGTGCGTTGAGCAGAAGTATTTATTCTCTGTCTGAGTAGAGAACTATCCATATAATACTCGGCCGAAGTATAGTGAGCGGTGGAGACCAAATCTAGGCCCTCCACTGAAAACTGAATGGCCTGTCTTTTTCGATACAGGTTCAGGAACAGCATGCTAGTTAGCTCCCGTTGCCTCCAGCTACAGGAACTGGGAAGGTATATTCGCCATCTCAAATGAGGCCAAGTAAGTACGCGCGCCACATATTCCATTGCGACTTGTCTTCAAAGAAGTGGACAAGAGAAGGCAGCCAGCGATGATGGGGTCACAGAAGTGTTTTTTTTTTATAGACTAAGCTGACACACGTGCTAGCGGCTCATCTGATGGTAAGTGATCACCGCTACCCATGGACATTTGTAGCATTAAAGAACTTGCAAATGCGTCACCAGCCTTTAAGGAGGGCAATTTTAAAAGAGTAAGGGAGTAGGAGAGAGGTAGGGGAAGGGAGGAGGGGACGGAAAAAGAATTAGGGAGGGGAGTGAGAGACGGAGGGAGGGGGATAGGCCACCGGCCACCCCATTAATCAGATGAAGCACGAAAAAAAAACACTTCCACTTTACGCCGTTATTTTGTGAGGTCGTGATACTTATCTGGTTCGAGCCAACCTCAGCAGCAAGAGCAGCTGCGTAGCTCTACCATCGAAAGCGTTTCTGTGTATCTACCTTTATTTGGTCTGTGCAAGTCCATACCATACGCCATGACCCATCTGAATATAGCCCGTTAATGCCCTCGCGATGGCGTGTATGCATAGGCGTTTCCTCGTAAATTGTGACCTTAACTGGTTAAATATATTATTAAATAAAGCTAAAACTCAAGACCTTATAGCGGACTAAAATGTGAAAATGTGTGGAATAAATATAATTGACTCGTATTCGGGATATTATATGATAGCATTAAACATAGGACATAGTTTAAAAGAGCAACTCTTTTCAACACAGCATTGGCACTCCGAGCCTTTGAGCCGAAATCTGTGCCTTTTTTTGTGTAGTAAACTTGTAGTGTATAGATAACTATAACTATATCAACTATACGTTAGCAAAAGTTCACATAACGAATTACTTTAAAATTAAAGCAATATGTTACTTCATGGTTTATCTCTGTTCCATTTATAACGTGGACTGCGGAACGGAACCCGTAATGGTGTGGTTGTAACAACACCGTAAATCCTTTCTCGGTTTATAAAAACAAACAGTTTTAGTTTAAACGAACCAGAAGCGGATTTTGCACTTGCCAAAATGTACGAATGCAAAATTTGACTTAACAACAAGAAAGGAGAAAATAAGGGAGTAATATATATGTCAATTGATTGATAATTCTAACTCAGGCAATCACGTAAACAATTAAAACATTAATAAAATGAATGATAGCATATGTGTAAAAACAAATATGGTGCCTTTTTATGGGTTAGGAGGCAAGCAAGCAGTCAATACACCTGGTGGTAAGCGATCCTCATGGACATTTGCAAGGCAAAAGGCAATTGATTGATAATTAATTTCATAAGTTGGTACGCGGCAGAATACTCCGTTTATAACAGCGCACGGTGGCGGATTGCCAGTAACCCAGGTATGGATTGTATCAGGTGGTTTACCACGTAGTGCTGAGGCTGACTCAGCAGCCGGTATCATTTCCGGACGATTCCTCAGATCGGAGTAATAATAATCGAGTAGACAGTAAAAAACAAAAGTCTTCGTTTCCAACTGATTTTATATACTGACAACATATTTAATCAAAACATTGATGGTACTGAAAAATTAAGATAAATTCGTTTCTTTAAAGAGGATCCTTTTAATCTGCAGCCGCTGTTAACAATATTAATCGCTTACTTATGCTCCCGATGGCATTGGAGCGTTGTGTTCTGACCCAGTGACAATTAATTACAAAGTAAATAGAAAATACATTCAATTAGTTCATATAATTTTTATCATTTTATTAAATATTACATTTAGCAATCATTATCGCAATCTTAATAGGTCGAAATTCGACCAGAAACATTCATTTATACCTTACATTGTCTATAAAACACGATGTTAACTATTTGACAAATGTAATATTATCATTAACAATTTATATTTTTTATATGCTATTTAATATGCTTTAATAAATACCGTGTTTCAATTTTATCTATCCACACTGTTCCTCCATATATTAACTTTGCCTAGTTTCACAGTGCTCTGTGCCTGATCATAAAGCTTTCGCTTCACGTATCAATACTAGTATATAAGATACTTTAAAATGTCATGTTGTGAAAATAATATAGGATGGTAATTTTCTACGTCATAGTTCCCAATTATTACCATTCAAATCACCTTGTGACTGTTTCTAATGTTAATTTTTTTGTTACTATTTTATTTCTAAACAATTTCAATTTCTTATTACGCTAATATACTACAATACGTAATGCTGGCAAAACGTAATTAAGTTATAAGTTGACTATAATAGTTAATTGGCAAATAAACATTTGAATTTGAAAAGAATAAAAATGCTAACACTCCAACACTACTATTAGACGATAAAATAACTGGCAGTGGTGTTTTACATTATCCGCGTGATATCACTATTAAAGATACCTACATATATTAATTAAATTAAATTGTTTAATATTATGTGGCATTGTAGCTGTCTCCCATATAATAATTATAGCGATAAAAAGAGAAAGAACTACTATAGAAAAAGCAGGGTTTATAAATTAGCAGGCTGTTTGTGCGTAATTGGCAAGGAATCAACGCCGACTCGAAACACATGAAAAACACGAGATGATAAAGTGGCAGTATAATATCACGATGTATCATTTCGCGTAACCAGCGAGAAAATCATATTGCACGTCAGGCACTGAATTATTCAGTGATTCGTATTTATTTTACCCTCAATAAGAAAACATATGAGCCTTGTTTAAACGAAATGAAAAAAAAAACGCACTTTTATATTTTTTTCTTTTGTATTTGTATTTTCTGTTTTTTTCTTCGTAGAGAATGATACTAATAAGTATTTCATCTGACGATCACCAGGATTGCAGATACACAGGCATACTACATTAGCCAGATTCAGTTCAGACTATTTGCCTCAATCATCGCATCATCGCATATGTTTAAAACGTCTTTTTTATGTAAAATAAGTGATGAGACGAGCAACTCGGGCTCCAGATAGTAAGCGACGATTGCTCATGATAGTACAGAGCTACATAGTCTTGACCTATACTACGCTGGTCCTTGCATCCAGAGACACGATTTTATATCTCTATACCCAGTAACATCAATGGCATAGGCCTGCGCTTTACTCGTCATAATTTTGAACACTGACAGGCATAATGGCTTTATATTGTAATTCCTTAATTAGGTTAAGGCATTCCGGCTGAGAATCCTATTTCCTGGTAAGATGGTTTTTGCGTTGGATTGTTATATAAAAGTCGATCCCGGCTGGTCATCAACGCTGTCTGATATCCGTTAATTCAGGTTATGAGAGTAAATGAAAGTGAGTTAATTTGTGTCTGCAGAAACCATGTATTAAACTATAACTACACACAGTTGGCTGATCATTTTTATATTGGTCGCGCTGGCTTCTATCGTTCTGAACAAAATTATACTACCCTCTTTTAAGACTGCAGACATTTTCAGGCGGACCTTTATACAAGAGTTATTTCAGTTCCAGTTTCAATTTACCGCCCTTTGTGCATGTAAATTAAATTTTTATCACTCCAGCCGGTGTACAAAGCAGCCGCAGGCGGTTGAATACAAAGTTTTTTGAGCTTTGCCTCTATTGTAACATTATTCCAACGTAGAACAATGAATTATAGCAGAATATCAAAAGTTTCGTTTATGGTTTCTTATGCACTGATATTGGCTTGTAGGAGGAAATAAATCTACTTACATAGTTATTGGTTGAGAGCCATGGATTTGTGAAAACAAAAAAATCTTTCTTAAATTATTAATTGTTTCGTTATTCGCTCGCTTTGTATTTCGCTTTATGTCCTTTTTTTGTTTTAAAATATGTTTGATATGTAGGTTTCTCACGTAATCACGACGGTGGTAACACCTTCATCAACATAAGTTTCATTTAATCAAAACATGGCGACGTTTATTAAAAAAGTTGGACTTAGTACAGATAAAAATAAAAGCTAGAGAAAGTAGTAACACAAACAAATGCACAAAAACATTAATGGCAGAAGTGCGATAAACCTAATTTCTATCCTTTATACAGGCTTTCACAGAAAGGATTCCATGTCACTAGACGACTGGACTCCAGTAATTGACGAACCACAAATGCCTGACTCCCGGAACTGACATCCAATTGACGACTTTGACACCTGCCTTCCGCTTAAAACTACAATCTCAGTTTCTTTGTGAGAACACAGTACTCACAAAAAGTAACTGGTTAAAACTAACTAATTTATCATCAAAGTATTTTGCATTTTGAGGCCCAGACTTTTTTTTTATGGATAAAGCTGACAAAAGATCAAGCAATAAACACCCGATGGTAAACAATCACCGCCGTCCATGGACATTTTCAGCATTTCAGAACTAGCAAATGTGTTGTCAGCCTTCGAGGAGGAGACAAGAGAATTTTTGAAAGAGGAAGTTAGGAGAAGTGAGAGGGAGTGACAGGTGGGAGCCGCTCCCTCGGGGAAGAAGGGAGGGGAGTGAAAGTGGGAGGAAGGGAAGATAGGGTTGGGGCCACCGGCCACCTCACTCATCGGACGAAACGCGGAAGCAAAAATACTTCCACGTTACGCCGATTTTCTTTGAGGTCGTGGTACTTATTCGGTTCGATCCGGCCCATTCAGCAGCGGGAGCAGCTGCGTGGCTCTACCACCGTAGAAAGACCACCTGTTGGTAATGGGCAAAAGTTTCATCAATTTAAAGTGATGCATAGGGTGCAATCAGCAATCAATTGATGCAAAAAGTTGGCGAAAATGACGTTTCTTAGATTATATGAGAGCTAACAGTGATACTGATAATAACACCGTACTACATTGCGGTAAAATAACTGATAGTAAATAAAACAGAAAAGTGATACTTCCCACGGATACACAGGCAGGCAGATATCAAGATAGATCATTCGTTGTTATCTCGAATATGATTTAGTAAGATGTCAAAAATCTTACAAAAGGACGTTC
Organism: Eurytides lysithous rurik; assembly: GCA_018247575.1. Lineage (NCBI taxonomy): Eukaryota > Metazoa > Arthropoda > Insecta > Lepidoptera > Papilionidae > Eurytides > Eurytides lysithous. The sequence goes on along the minus strand of DWHO01003250.1, from coordinate 4,113 downwards.
ACGATGCTATGCTTTCGAATTATAATATCAAGCGTAATAGACTATTTACCTTTTATTTGGAAGAATTATCAGCGCAGGCATAGATTTGAGGCATTATGTTGAGCCTTTATTCTAAACAATGTTTTAGATATCTAAAAAGTATAAATTTAAACAATATTAGAATCAAACGAGAGAATTGGGAGGAATATAAAGGTTCGTTTAAAAGCTCTGTAATAAAAATAAAATGTGCATCTCCAACTCACGGCTCTATATACATTTCTTTCATGTTACATGTGCCGTATACGTCGAATTTTCTCAGTAGTAGTAGTAGTATGATAGACGAATATTCTTTTGTTTTCAAGGTTAAATCTGTACCTCTCCATTACTACCTAATCTAATTTGGTGTTGATTAATAATTGTTACATTCGAAAATAAGTCGAATTACAAAATTCAAGTGGAAATTCAATGCAACATCATATATAATAATTTTCAACACACCCCCAAGTAACAAATCTCTTTAAATTTCAATTCATGTTTTTGCGGTGGAAAAATTGTTGGCATAATCCATTTGTGGTCGTACACTGAATACCTGGTAATGCAGCGTGCGTTACCATGTACTCAGAGTTTTCATTTATAGGGCGGTATCGCCATTAAGGTCACTGGACATAGAGATATATATTAATATAACGGCGATGACCCGCTTGGCGCAGTTGCTGCACAGGCCGTGGGTTCGACGCCTACCCGGGGCAAACATTTATATGAAGTACGAATAATTATTTCCGGTCGGGGCATATGCCCGTGTGAAATTTATATATGTAAAACGCTCTTATTACACAAGTTATTTCTATCCTACAATAGAAGTGGTGTTTAAAAAAAGTAAACTAAGCTAAAAAATAGCATCTGCAATCTCATAGAGCAAGCAAGTCTTGTTTGGCACCTTGTTGTTATAGGCAAGCATTTCACTTACCAACATGTGCATAACTTGCTCGTCCGTTAGTTCATTTGTGATTGATAATATCACACAAATTTTTAATATAATGAACATTATACCCAACAGAAGTGTGATCAAATATTGCTACAACTTTTTATCATCACTTTGATTAATCAAAGTTTTGCAGATTTGAAAAAATATTTGAAATTTAAAATAAAAAAAATACATATGCTAGGCGACTCCGAAATAGCACGAAATCTGCAAATTACAAAGATAATGCGCCAAAGTTTCTATTATTTCCAGGCACCGTTGTTTGTCAAATCACCCTCCAATGTTGCCAACGTTAATTTTGTGTAGTGTTATACACAAGAGTGTAATAAGTAATTATTTTAATTCATATATTCTGTGGAGGAGCCAAAAACTTTAATCAAACAGACATTTTTTAGTTAATATTATTTTTCGCCTCAAAGCACTTAAAAGCTATACTGTTTCATGCATTTTTATCTTTGTTTGCATTTTTATCATTATAGAACTGTATATTTAGAAATACGTATGAATGACATATATATTCAGTTCAATGGAAAAAAAAATATATTGTTTTGTTTTAATGCTTTATAACTTTGTCTTTTCAGCAATAACAAGGTCAAATTGTGATTATATATACTACCTGGTAGGATCATAAGCTCTGTTATATAATGAAAACTTTCGAATTTTAAATGTTTACCGAAAATTAAAATATGCACTATTTTGAATTTCATTTATTATTAGATATGGAGTGGATGCCTAAAGAAGACCGTAGTAACGGTTGACGCCTTTTATCGGTGCGGTTGCGCGTCAAATCAGGTTTACGAAAACAGTTCTACTTTAAGTTTTGTCAGTAAAGCTCAATAAGCATATTAATCCTTGCAGTAGTTATTCAGAAAATGTCAACTGTAAACACACACACTCAAACACATGCATATATAATGTAATAGATATTTCACAGCGCTAACCAAGCCCGCTTAAGTGTATAAATATTTGTGAGAGGTTGATAACGGCCCCTATAGGATAGTACGGATGACGAATTGTGATAATTTTCCGCGGGAAGCCGTAATGTGTGTTAGGTTTGAACGCTTGGTCGCGCACCAAAATAGTGAGGAGTATTTATTGAGGCGAGCAAGAAAATTCGCAAGGAACGACTTTGAACTCCCAAAAGGGCTTCTCTTCTTTTTTGGTGGATGCGCTTTACTGTCAGATTGTCTTCTTGTGTTTTTCAGTAATATTAGACAGTATAAATGGATGAGTATATTGTTTTTATTGTTGTACCGGTACTACTAAACAGTAACTGGGATATACAAATCTTATCAAAGTTCTACATTATCCAACCATATATGGTTGGGTAGTCTTAAATTAAACATAAATATACAACAATAGTAAGTTGATTATTGGAAAGTACTTTATTATTTCGCGTTAAAATTATGCGATAGGTGCATATAATTTTTCTTTGTGTGAGTGCTTAACCATAATCGTCTTTTTTGTTTTTTTTATTTTTTTTACTGTGATTACTTTTTTTTCGTATTTGCAGTAATATTTAACAATATAAATGAAAGTTAAAAGTAAGATAAAAGTTATAAGAAAAGTTAAGTTTGTGACATATTGCTGAACAGTAACTGAAACATACAAATATATACAAAATTCAAATGGCACTGTATGGGAGAGTACGTGCAGATTAAATCTAAGACAGTGGTAAGTTGATTATTTAAGTTTTTCAATTATCTATATATTTATCAGAATTACACTTCGAATTTTTATATGATTAGATGCTTATGTTAAACATTTATTTACGGTTACTGCATAGTAATAATTGTTATTATTTTTTTAAAAGGTCAAAGTGACTAGACGAGCAAGTCGAGGGCCTGACGGCAAACGAGAGGCCTTTCTATGTGTACTGTCTTCCACAGCGTCACACAAAACCTTTTTGGTGCGCTTTGATCTGCATTTTTTTATTCGTGGTTCTTATGAAAATCTAAAATAAAAATTCAACTATTTTAAAGAAAAATAGTCGAAGAATGAGTGCCTTTGCGAATATAAATTCGAGTCGTTCTCCGTTTACGACAAATTGAAATCGCTCCTGCTAATTGATGTCAACAGATCGCTAATCGAGTTGGCTCTCGCTGACAAACGAGTCATTGACGTAACATGTGACAAGACCCCGGGGCGAGGATTAATTCAAGCCTTACGTAATCATGAATGGAGTGACTTAACTCTCCACCAACAACCAGACACTAAACTGTAATATGGATTCGGATTTCTGGTCACAGTTTTGACTTCCAATGGGCGTAGAAAAGTTATGCTTAAGTTTGAGCAGAGTAACACTTCCTATTTTATGTTATATGTCTCACTAATCTGATTCAAAGAAATAAATAACAACTACAACGGACATGAAATGGTTGCGATCTGCGGTGCTATTTGCATTTGAATCCATAAATGGAATTTAATTTTTTTTACGGTGGTAGAGCCACGCAGTAGTTCCCTTTGCTGTATAGGCCAGAATAAGTACCGAATAAGTAACCAGGACTTAACAGAAAAAAAGTGGAAGTAAAAGTGTTTTCGTTTCCGCGTTTCGTCCGGTAAGTGAGGTAGCCGGTGGCCCGTCCCCCTTTCTATCTCTTTATCTCCTCTCCCTACCTCTTCTTCTATCCCCTTCTCCCCTTCCACTCCCTCTTGCTTCTCCTCTCTTCCTCTTTCTAAAAAATTCTATTTAAAGGCTGGCAAAGCATTTGCAAGTTCTGTGATGGTGCAAATGTCCATGGTGATAGCTTACCATCAGGTGAGCCGCTTGCTCGTTTGTCAGCCTTTAAAAAACTTCGCTGGCAACATTGCCCTTCAAATCGGAACACAAGTGTAATTACCTATAATTGCTTAGCGCTTAAATAACTGCCAATGCAGTAGTACAATTCCAGACAGACTACATTAGACATCAAAAATAATTGTAAACCAATGCAATATTGAATAATGAATTTTGACTTTAACTTTTTAATAAATTCTTACATTTACAATAAAATAAACCAAACTGGCCAAAACTCCTCCATGGTCTATACCCACTTTTATTACACTTACACCCAACGTATGCTTCGTTCAGTCTCATTTCTTATTAATATGTTTCCGACATCGACATATATCATTCTTGCTATTCTATTTATATATTACTGAATAATTCAACA
>DWHO01003249.1:0-12212 GCA_018247575.1 Eurytides lysithous rurik | reverse complement strand
ATCATTAGACGTCAAAAAGCGATTGTAAACCAATCCAATTTTGAATAAAGAATTTTGACTTTGACTTTGACTTTAACGTATCATATGCGATTTTCGACGAATTTGTAAAAATTTAGTTGAAATTTGGTCATGGTTGCTCGTCTAGAGTTCCTAAAGTCGTGTTTGGCGAATATATTTACGAACATGTTTTTCCCGGACAGGCTTATTGGCTTCAATGGGCTGATTACGTAATGAATAAATGATGATAAACAAAACTGTTTGGACGATATACTGCGATGCGTTGCATTAACCTGTTTATAACAAATATTATTTTTAAAATGTTTGTAACGTCTGGATTGGGCTTCAGCATATACCGTTCAATGGAACAGCGTTTTTTGAATTTGACTAACATTTTTCAAACTAATTTCTTAGTCGTAAGAAATTAATACTCAAATATTTGTCAATTACTAAGCGTTAAATGTAGGGGATTCCCTTCTCGCTATAAATAGGGTGTATAAATAAAGACAGTTTATGAGTAATTATACGGGGCATTTTGGAATTTTGGTTCGCGTTTGCTTTTACTTATAAATCATTGGAATAAACTTTGGAATTTCAGTGTGTGTTTTGAAGATGATCATTGTTTTTGCAAATCAACTGGGTTCTGGGCTCATGCTCGCCAAAAATGGCGTTTTACCAATCCACTTCCAGTCAAGGTGTCTTTTAAGAAAAGGTGATAAGTGAATCAGCTGCAACAGATACTTGACTTCGACTATGGCTTAAAGAATCTTTATATAATAACTTGTCTTAAAACTATAGCTTAAAGAATCTTTATGTATATGACTTGTCTTAAAGCTATAGCTTAAAGAATCTATATTCACATGACTTGTCTTAAAGCTATAGCTTAAAGAATCTTTATTTACATGACTTGTCTGTGATAGGGCTTAGCGTTCTGCATATGTTTTGTCTGTCGGTTAGAAAGTAGCGCGATAAGAGCTATCAGCCCGACACTGTTCTGTTGTAAATAAAAATATATCCACCTCATGCTCTCGTGGGTGATAACGCTATGTGCGAGTGAGACGGCAGATAGCTTGCACCTACGCCAGGAAGTTATTTATTGGACTGTTATTCATCTGAGTACCTCTTGAAATCAATCAAAGATCAAACTTTCGAGGCTTAAAAAGTTTTGTCGGGTAATATTAATATTGACTTAATTGTTCTTGTACTTCTGCCCTTTGATACTGTTCATTACAGTGGGTTTGACGAAACATTCATAAAAATTATGTTTCAATCTCTGTTTTGTGACAGTGCACAGTGTCGTGGAAGATTTTGGATGCCTAGTCATGTTTCATTTGTTGCATGCTGTGTTTAGAAACTCTTACGTGTCGAATGATTTTCGTGTGAATCCACAGTAAGATTCAGTATCACAGATGGGAGGGTAAACTTGCCAATGACGTCAATGTATTGAAGTAATTAAAAAGATCCGTAATCCGTTTGTCTTTGAACTCTTCGCCCAGAGATTTAATACGGTCTATTTCTATTCTATGCTCAGTAATTACTGTTCAGAGATAGACCGACTCTGGAAACATTGCTTGGAATACAGTAAAACTCGTCGTCGACTCTGGAAGCAGTGCTTGAAGTTCTTAAGTGATAAAGGCGTCACTTAGGCAGATGCTAGTGTCAATAAATTATATTATGTCATTTTCAATTGCATATTAGCATAACTCGCTATCGATATATATTTAGAATGTCAGTCCAGACTGGTTATATCGCTTTTGAAAAATGTCGTTTTTCCACTTCTAAAAGGAAGAATGTTATTCGACCTAGGACACCGATAAGCCCCCAAGCTGCAACTTGTTTTAATTTACTCGGATCTGTCTACCCCTCTGTGTAAAAGGCTTGAGAGATTATGGATGTATGTGTATTAGTAAAGCTGATTTCGTTACTAATTGTTAGATCACTACTTATGTTACTCCACGCTAGTTTAAATATTATTAAGTTTTCACCTTTTAAACCTCAACCTAAAATATAAATGGACATAAGTAGCTATTCAAATTAGACTAAATCGTTTGTTAAATCTGGATATTTTTAAAGTCGACATTGTCTCATATTCATTTTTATCGGTCGAGAGGGTTCTATATGTGGATAACTTGCTATGATCGCGGTTAGTTGTTTTATTTTATTGGGTTCAATTATTAATTTATAACCGTGTGTTCCAAATAACGATAAACTGCACGAATATTCATCGTTCCCTACTCCCGTAACCGTGGTCGCTTGCTAATCGCTAACCGCAGTTAACAGTATGCTATGTGAAGGACTAATTTGTCGCTAAATCTAACGTTTGTAGATTTGGAAACTGAACATTGGAAAATCGATTCGAAACAGCATCGAGTTTTCCGTTTAATGACCCTTTGTCGGTTCTCTTTTCTTCTAAATCTACAGACGGTATTGATGTTAAATTGAATGAACATTTTCATCGCATTGACTCATGATCATTAAATAAAAAACTTTTCATTTTTCACGCCGCTTGCTATCCAAAGAGCAATGGACCCACGTTTGAGGTAAAAGGTTTAGCGTTGCTAATAATATTTGGAGATCTCTTTAAAATTTTCCAAAAAAAATAAATAAAATCATTTGATTTTACTCGTAGCTTTGAAAAAAAATAGTTTGAATGTTAGATAGCATCTTTTAAACGTAGGAAATCAACCAGCCTCAGATCAAGCTAATTACGAATTCAATTTTGTTAACTTCTAGACCGTGCCATCTGCACAAGATCTTAATGAGGTTATTGCAGTTATCTAGATTTGTGTTAATTCATGCCACGTATACGTTATTTCTTTGAGCTAATTGTGTTTCATTTTTAGTTTTTCGAAATCTCTGAACAATAATGAGGACGTTGTTTGTTAAAGATTTAGTTGAAAATGAAATAATACCAAGACAAATATCAAGAGGAGACGTGAGAGAATTGTTTAAAAAAAAATTGAAAGTTATCGATTATAATGCTTCTTCTTCAATTGTAATGTTATAATATGGTATTAAATTTACTTTTATGAGTCAAAGTGGAGGTGTGCTTTTATAGCTTTGTCCTGCCGATAGTCGGAGCGCCGCCGTTAATGTTATTAACTATAACATCGTTTGAGCATGTTGGCTTACTAACATATTGCGTATGCTGCCGTCGATGGTCTGGTGTTTCGTTTGTTCGTCATCGGCACCTCATCAACGTGGACTGATTATAGGGGGAGCTGGAGCAGCAGCTGCTGCAGGCCAATCCTATCTTGGAGGCCTTCGGTAACGCGAAGACCGTGAAGAACGACAACTCGTCTAGATTCGTGAGTATCAGAACTATAGATACAGTTGTAGAAGCAAGTAAAAGAAGAGACCTTCCGCTGGGCACAGGCCTCCACTTTACAGAGGGTATAAGGACACAGGGGCGCATATAACATTCTAATTGTTGGGCAAATCCTTAGATTTGACTGACTTTAGTCAGTTAATAATCGGGTCGCTCCCATTCATGAAAGGATTGTAAAGCCTCGTACCTCATAATTGAATGCGCATTTTGTAGTGGCATATTATTCTGTCTCGTATACGGTATATTATTCTGGAATATCGCCAAGCGTTCAACTTATTCGTATAGCTGTGAGCAACGTTTGCGAAAACACTATTTAATGTCTAAATATGCGCGATGATTCATTTCCATGAGAGAATACATTCGCTATTACATTGCGCATGTGTTCATGGGTGATGAATGGATGTCGAAGAGCACTGGCTTGTGTGTGCTCTGACAGTCGAACAGAATAGACATAGAACTTACAAGAAGACAGTACAGATGTATGAACGACTGCTTCCAGAAAAGTCTTAGCTCGCTGTGCGCATTAAATTTTATGAAGCATAAAAACTCTTCAACATATACTTTAGACTACATACACTTTGCTTCGCCCTGCGCTCCGCAAGTGAACCATACGTTAAAGATCTCTTGGCCTATTAATGATAATAGCAACGTTGCCTTTAAAATCGAAACACAGTAGTGTTAACACTTGTTGCTTGGCGGTAGAATAACTGTCAACATAGTGGTACCACTGCAGCGGGATTCGGTACAAGAGTTCATTGCAAAGAGTCCTACTTCTTCGTACATTTGTTGTCTTTGGTTGCGTCAAAAGTGTCTCGTATCGCCATACGTCTTGTTTATGTACAACTGTAATTTTCTTTCTAAGCGTGATATACGCAGTTTAAATTGTAATAATGCGTCATCTTTCAACATTTCAGGGTAAATTCATCAGGATCAATTTCGACGCATCCGGCTACATCGCCGGCGCGAACATCGAGACGTACTTATTGGAGAAATCGAGGGCGATCCGGCAGGCGAAGGACGAGCGCACATTCCACATCTTCTACCAACTGCTCGCCGGCGCCACGCCGCAGCAGAAGGCCGAGTACATTCTAGAAGATCCCAAGAACTACCCGTTCCTGACCAGCGGCTCCCTCCCCGTGCCTGGTATCGATGACGCCGCCGAGTTCCAGGCGACGATTAAGTCCATGAACATCATGGGCATGAACATGGAGGACTTCAACTCCATCTTCAGGATAGTGTCCTCGGTGCTTCTGTTCGGATCTATGCAGTTCAAACAGGAGAGGAACTCGGACCAGGCCACGCTGCCAGACAACACCGTGGCCCAAAAGATCGCACATCTGCTTGGTAAGACTGCTGTAAGCTATTTATAGACAGAGAAAAGCGTCAGGAAGTCTATTGTAAGAATTATAGCATTAATATTTTGCTAATATGCGATCCTTCTTATCTTCTAGGTCTTTCCGTGACAGAAATGACGAAAGCGTTCCTCAAGCCGCGAATCAAAGTGGGTCGCGACTTTGTGACGAAAGCCCAGACTAAAGAGCAAGTGGAGTTCTCCGTAGAGGCGTTGGGTAAGGCGTGTTACGAGCGGCTGTTCAGGTGGCTGGTGAACAGAATCAACAGGTCCCTGGACAGGACGAAGAGGCAGGGGGCCTCGTTCATCGGCATCCTCGATATGGCCGGTTTCGAAATCTTCGACCTGAATTCCTTCGAGCAGCTCTGCATCAACTACACCAACGAGAAGCTGCAACAACTCTTCAACCACACGATGTTCATCTTGGAGCAGGAGGAGTACCAAAGGGAGGGCATCGAGTGGAAGTTCATCGATTTCGGCCTCGACCTGCAGCCGACCATCGACCTGATCGACAAACCGATGGGCATAATGGCGCTGCTAGACGAAGAGTGCTGGTTCCCGAAAGCGACCGATAAGAGCTTCGTGGAAAAACTCGTGTCCGCCCACTCGGTCCACCCCAAGTTCATGAAGACCGACTTCAGGGGCATTGCCGACTTCGCCATCATCCACTACGCCGGCAAAGTGGACTACTCGGCGGCCCAATGGCTGATGAAGAACATGGACCCACTAAACGAGAACGTGGTCTCGTTACTGCAGTCGTCCCAAGACCCCTTCGTCTGCCACATATGGAAGGATGCCGAGATCGTCGGCATGGCCCAGCAGGCGATGACCGACACCCAATTCGGGGCTCGCACGCGTAAGGGTATGTTCAGGACGGTGTCGCAGCTGTACAAGGAGCAGCTGACCAAGCTGATGGCGACTTTGAGGAACACCAACCCGAACTTCGTGCGCTGCATCATACCCAACCACGAAAAGCGAGCGGGCAAGATCGAGGCGCCTCTCGTGCTCGACCAGCTGAGGTGTAACGGCGTCCTCGAGGGTATCAGGATATGCAGACAGGGCTTCCCCAACAGGATACCGTTCCAGGAGTTCAGGCAGCGGTACGAGCTGCTCACGCCGAACATCATCCCCAAGGGCTTCATGGACGGAAAGAAGGCCTGCGAGCAGATGATCGAGGCCCTGGAACTGGACCACAATCTATACCGCGTGGGCCAGTCCAAGATCTTCTTCAGAGCCGGTGTCCTGGCCCATCTGGAGGAGGAGAGGGACTACAAGATCACGGACCTGATAGTGAACTTCCAGGCGTTCTGCCGCGGCTACCTGGCCAGAAGGAACTACCAGAAGCGCTTGCAGCAGCTGAACGCGATCCGCATCATCCAGAGGAACTGCGCTGCCTACCTCAAGCTGAGAAACTGGCAGTGGTGGAGGCTGTACATTAAGGTGGGTGCATTTTATATATCTATTGTATTTTTACTTATCGTCTGGTGATAACTTATCAAGTAAATTGTCGAGTATTTTTGGCATGGTCCCGATCATATATCACAAGCTACGAAATGACAAAAGAAATGCCTAATCTCGACATGTTTAAGAGAAGACTCAATAAAGTCTTAATTAGGAAAGTCTACTATGCAGTATTCTAATCGTAAGCAGTAATACAAAAAAAAAGAATAATAATTCCAAAAAAAAAATTCAGTAGTTTGAAAAAATTAAAACAGTTTGTAGAATGGAATTGTCAGGACATTAATATCTACCATAGAGAACTAATACTTAGAATTTTTGTGTTAGTACCCAATGGTGGTACTACCAAAAGTCCCGCTTGCCCTACTAAGGAGTGAAATTTATAAATTTATAAATATTTTTTTCACAACGCAACGCCCAAATTTAGAAATATTTTTTTCGGGAATTATGTGTTAATTAAGATTTATAAATTTTACTCCTTAGTAGGGCAAGCCGGGCTTTTGGGCTTGTATGGCAGTACCGCCACTGTTAGTATCATAGATAATGATATTCGATGCACATCCAAGTTATTCATAACATTTGATACACGAGCGATGTAATATATTAAAACTCGAACATTATAATATGTATGATGTTATGAAAACATCCCCGTCGAATGCCATAGGCATTTGTGTGAAATATTCCTATTGTTAGTTATTCATTGGCTGAGTTATGCAATTGGTATTAGCTGAATGTACAGGCAGATGTTCTCGCGTGTTGCCACAGGTATTATTAATTGTGCATCCATACCATTGTTAACTGATGCTGTGGTTAAGTTCAATTTAATATGAATTGTATAGATTGTACGTATAAATAATTGTCCGTTTACTTTACCAATGTTATATGTTGAATTTAAATGGACCTGTTCTTTGACCGAAGTATCCTTTCATCTTTATATGTACGCAAAGTATAATAAAATGAAGTAAAGAGTCGATTTATATGTATTTCTAACATTATGATAGACATAACTTCGCTGTTGATTATACCAATGATTCCCAAAGTGGTCAGGGGCAATCCGGCGGAGGTGTGATTAGATCTAGTCTCCACATATTTTGATAAGTTTTGGGAATATGATGGAAATGTAGTAAGGGGTTCACCGAAAGCAGTAAAATTTTGAAAGTGGTCTACGAGATAAAAAAAAATGGGAACCTCTGATCTCTGAATATAAAGTTAACAAATGATAGATACACTAGCAATTGCCTAGTGGTTGAGACTAAACATAAGAAATTTTTGTATCAAAGAGTAGTATTTTATTCAATGCATATGCTTTAATAATTGTTTAAAATTGAAAGTATTTTTTTGAAGTCAATTATACCAACAAATTAACGAAGCAATTATTTATAGATAGCAACATAGTTAAATATCGATTAAATAATTGATATATGCCGACTTCCAGAAACCAATTAAATATTTCGATGTTTTAATTTTTTTATACATCTACTAGCTGTGGAACTTTAAAAGAATTGTAATATTTATATATTTCTGTACATAGAATTTATCGATATTAAAACGATACTGTTTGCATATTATATAAGACATGATTTTTTATTTTATTTCGAAGCTATAAATTACAATGTAAATATATTGTAATAAATTTGTGCCGCCGCACAATTAAGTCGAGTGAACTAGTAACAGACTAATTAATTTAGAATGTATATAACGGGGATATATATATATATCGAGAATATATCGAGAAAATTCTTCTGGAAGCCAACTGATGTTGTATTTGTAACATTCCAGGTGAAGCCACTGCTGGAGGTGACCAAGCAGGAGGAGAAGTTGACCCAGAAGGAGGACGAGCTCCGTCAGATCAGGGACAAGTTGGACAACCAGATGAAGCGCTGCCAGGAGTACGAGCTGAAGTATCAGCAGGCGAACCAAGAGAAGACCCAGCTCGCAGAACAATTGCAGGTAAGTTTTGGGTTCGAATCTTGACCTAATAAATATGGGACAGTAACAAACTGCAAGCATCCCATAAGACATAACCACATAGAACAAATTGAATTGAATGAATTATATATCGACGCTGGAAAGCAAACACATAGTGAATGACACCTCCAACCCCTTCTATCCTACCACCCTCCCCTAATCCCTCCCTCCCATTCCTCATCTCTCCATCTTTCAAAAATTCCCCCCTTAATGGCTGGCAACGCATTTAAAAATTCTGTTGCAAATGTCCATGGGCGGCTGTGATCGCTTACCATCAGTCGAACCGCTTGCTCGTTTGTCAGCCTACCCCATAAAAAAAAAACATGGAGTCATTTTTTTTTAATAACATCGTTAAAATCGTGTAAATTAAACCGCGTCCATTGGTATGTCTGGTGAACAATTTTGGTTTTCCTTGTCACTATGTTTATGCTTTCTAGCGTCGATCTATTGATGCATTGATCGTCCAATTGTTCCTTTTACTAGTTATTCAATATGAATTAAAAGGCACAACAACAAGGAAGAACCGATGAAAGTGAATGAGAGATTGAATTTGGATGAATTTAATCCACAGGCGGAGCTGGAGCTATGCGCCGAGGCGGAGGAAAGCAGGGCCCGTGCTGCGGCTCGCAAGCAGGAGCTGGAAGAGCTGCTGCACGACCTGGAGGGCCGCATCGAGGAGGAAGAGGAACGCTGCAACGCCCTGCAGCAGGAAAAGAAACGCCTCCAGCTCAACATACAGGTCCTTAAGCAAATTAACAGAAATAATATAATAATGTCCAGACCAGTTTTGGCCACGGTGGCCAATCTCCAAGAGACTATGACACATATATAAACTGGAACATTCTTAGGACTGCATTGTACGACTTCGTTCCTTGAATGAGGTTTGACTAGGAGCTAGATTGGAAGGGATGTATTACTTCTCTTGTAACGACGTTAATGAATAATATTAACGACCGATTTCTGCCATGGCGGTCAACCTGTAAGAGGTCAGCCATCTGCGCTGGATATATTATAGTGTATAAGCGTTTGCGCAGACACAGGTCTTTTACTCTCGTACCTCGATGGGTGGATAGTGGACACGACCGGAGAGTTATCAGGCGAATAGGCAGTGGTATTTAAATCCTTTGGTAACGACTCTTTCAAGCCACCGCTAGATGGCGTGGAAGGGATCGACTTTTTCTTGCCCATCCGACACATACATCATCTACTTTTCAGGCAATCGGGTGATCAGCCCGTAATGCCCCAACCCCCAACTAAGAAATAACAACATAAAGTCGTTGCCCTACGCGATTCGAACCCACGACCTAATGACCGGTACAGAGACGGAACATCTAAATTCTCTGGGAGACGGACGTTGTGCGGGACCAGTTTTCAATCAATATCCCACGCACAAACGCGTAGATCAGAAACAATCATCTGTACTCCGTACAAGTTGTCCCGGGCGGGAATAGAACCCACGACCTGCGAAGCCGAAGCCGATAGCTTAGCAACTGTGCCAAACGGGTTAAGAACTAAGTAGGTTCTGTGTGGAGTTGTTTTGTTATGGGTTATTTCGTAAAAATTCTGTAAGGGAGATTACGGTAAATAAGTGGAATTTAAATGTAATGCATCCAACATAAATTATTACATTTGCAAGATAGATGTTTCATATAGAAAAATTACCATCTCTTACTGCATTAAGATGTTGTCGTTTTTTGTTCTTAAAGGTTGAGGGAATTTTTTTATATATATAAAAAAAAATATTTTGTCACTATTATGGTTAGTGGTTTGTGTCACTATTAAATATTTGCTGTCATACCACTACTCTCGGCCACCAACGACTTTTTACCGTTCGAGTAGTATTACTGTTTCAGCCACGATAGCAAAGAAACAAGCTTCGAAGATACGTAGAATTGGAAATAATAATTTAGAAATTATGTTTAATTTTCGTTTTCTAATAAATTTTAAAATAATAATATAATAAAATGGCAAAAAGAAAATAAACTTTATATGACTGCAAAGGGTTAATTATAATTTATATTAAGTTAAATTTCACATGCAGGATTTGGAAGAGCAATTGGAAGAAGAGGAGGCGGCTCGGCAAAAGCTACAGCTGGAGCGGGTACAGTGCGACGCCAAACTCAAGAAGCTGGAAGAGGACCTCGCTCTCAGCGACGACACCAACCAAAAGCTGCTCAAAGAGAAAAAGGTACAGTGAATTATCACAGGAAACTGTTAATGGTAACTATTGAGCAAACTCACATTAACGCATATAATGCTATGTTTGACATACAAGTAATTTATCGAAAGTGTCCCAGTGAGCTCAAATCAGAAGTTGCCAGCGGTTGCTTGTAATTAAAATTGTTTACAACACTGGAGTTAACACTCTTAACGGTACTTGCACAAAAACGGATATTTTTGCTACTTTAACTTCTGCATTGTACACACTACATTGATGAAAATTCTCATCTTCATATGATTGATTAGTAATAAAGTTGTATTTATTATAACTAAGTTTAAAAGTAAAGATAAAAAAATATATTATGTCTAAATTTGTAATAAATCTACAAATGTTCATAACTTACAAGTGAGTGCTTTTTGTTAATTTCGAATTTTCTTTCCCTGTAACAGATCTTGGAAGAACGCGCCAACGACCTCTCTCAGGCGCTGGCCGAGGAAGAAGAGAAGGCTAAACACCTCAGCAAGCTGAAGACCAAGCAGGAATCAGCAATTGCAGAACTGGAAGAGAAGTTGCTCAAGGTATGCCATATTGGAAATTAATAATGTACTTATAAATATCCTTTGTTTTTGGTTGCATGGTGAAACACTATAATGTTATACTAAATGATTAATAATAGGTATAAAGAATATGTTATATAAACATAATAACAAAATAGGTTTAAATTTTTACTGAACTATTGATTTTTTAAAATTAATTATAGTATTTAACTAGTAAAAAATAAAGCTCAAAACGAAAAACCTTTGTTTAATAATTTTATAAAGTGTTTTTTAATGGGGCTGGCTATGTATAGATGCACCCTCGTGCAGTAAAGTGAGAAACTTAAATTAATTATAAAGAAAACCTTTGTTATTTTGGACATAACGGCTTAACTTTATTGATGACATAAGTTATTATGGATTTGTCTATTTTCCAGGATCACCAACTCCGGCAAGAGGTGGACAGAGCGAAACGGAAGCTAGAGACTGAGCTGCAAGATGTCAAGGAGCAGCTCGCAGAGAGGAAGGCGCAGGTGGAGGAGTTGCAGATTGTACTTAGTAAGTTGTTTGCGCTTATAGATTTTTTAAATATATTGATTTATTGTTATCATAATTTTGTTAATTGCAGTCTGGATTTTTAGGCATATTGTGCTGATTTACTGGAGTTATTAATATTGTGAATTATATTTTGTTTGAAGTTCTTTAAAGATTCAATTCACTCCAGTTTATCGGGAGTAAATGTCAAAGAGTATTAGGTATGACTAGTAAAATTATTGCATAAGGTCTGGCAATAAATCTATACCCCACCACCTTTTTAATTGATATTTTAAAGAGAACCTGATTTTAAATTAAGAACCTTATTAAAGATTTTTTTTGAAAGATATGTATGAACCTAATTTAAAATTAGAAATTTTGTTGTAGATTTTTTAGAGATACCTATAAATAATTTGCAAAATTTATTAGAGCACGAATCTACCTGAACAGTGTCAATATGTAAATAAGTTCGCGTAAGTCTAGAAGTTACTCCAACATAAGACACGACATACGCGATATTGACCCGACAAGAGTATGGCTATAGTTTGGTGATAATTAAGTTGGGATATTTAACACCATTCCTTTCCGCAGCTAAACGCGAAGAGGAGCTGGCGGCTGCCATGAGCCGCGCCGACGAGGAGGGCGCCCTGCGGGCCAGCGCCCAGAAGGCGGCCCGCGAGGCCGAGTCCGCCCTGGCCGACGCCCACGAGGACCTGGACGCCGAGCGGGCTGCCAGGACCAAGGCCGAGAAGCTCCGTCGGGACCTGAACGAGGAGCTCGAGGCGCTCAAGAGCGAGCTGCTGGACTCGCTCGACACCACCGCTGGTAAGTAACCGCTTGGCACTTCTGACTCTCACAGTCCGACTGGGAAAGGACAAC
>DWHO01003248.1:0-12215 GCA_018247575.1 Eurytides lysithous rurik | reverse complement strand
ACCCTGACGAGATGCCCTCTGTTAGTATACCTGCTAAGGGGGGCACTACTGACCCCGAAGGGGGTGGGGGAGCCGGGGTCGCGGGGCGGCACATCCGTAGCTCGACCCTCGGTTTTTGCGGCGCTGAGCCACTCTCATCCGGTGAGGTTAAAGTTCGCTTTTCCGCCCCCGTGCCTGCGCGCAACCTTCCACCCTCATCTTCGCCATGAGGGGGGGTGCGAGCCAGTGACCTCCGCGGGGCAAACGGGGAGCGGTCCGAATCATCATCCATCTCCATTGATTCTACTTTCCTTTAACTTGAGGCACGGATTAGAAGTGTCCGTAAAACGGAACACAGGTTACAAATGTCGGTGTCACTGTCACTGTCAACGTCACTATTGGTTGACAGTTGACAGCTTATGTCAACCTCAACTGACAGCCCGGGGCAGTTGACAGCTGAGGGTATGTCAATATTAACTGCACAAAATTGGGGGGTACACTTATTTAAAAGGTTTGCAGAGTACCCACAGTCTAAGATATTTCCACCGCGTGCCCACCTAACCTGTGTTGCACGCGGGGCGAGTTCACGTATTAATGCCTCTAAAACTAATTAACCTAATTAACACCAATTGTCACACACTGTCCCACTAATCCACTAAATGTCCACTAATTGTACCCCACACTTAATTTTAGCACGTGTCCTCCTAACCTATATGTGCTAGGGCACGTGTTCACGTATTGCCTTACTTAAAAACTATACTTATCACACTTAATTAAACACTGTCCCTCTTGCAGTTATTAAACTTTGCTATGGTTGCCCACATCAACACATTAATTATAGTATTATATACTAACTTAGACACTAATGTACACTATAACTAAACTAACTAATCTGAATAATCTAAATAGCACTAAGTTTAGTAGTTAACACTGTTCAGTTATAAATAGTAAAGGAAAATAAAGGATAGTTCGCACAAGGCACAAATTAATTCGCACAAAGCACTTAATAGAGAGTAACAATATAATAATAACTGTGGAAATTTCCTCAAACTGCCACACAGAGCGCGCTCGAGCTTACGTGCGCACGCCACGGCGGTCGGCGAGCGAGTAGCCGCGGGGGGAGAGGAGTGTCGGTATTGCGATGCACCGTTCTCCCTACCCTCCGCGGCCGTTACATGGTGTGCGGCGGAGCCCACGACCAGGTCCGCCGCTGGAAGCTGGGAGGCCTGTCACTTTTGCGCACAAGCTCAAAAGTGGCAGGCCAATTCCTGGCTCCCATGGCCTCCAGCCAGCGGACGCGGGGGAGTCCGTTGGCCATCTCATGGGAGGCCGAGTAGGGAGGCGTGCTCCATGTTCCAGCACGCCTTACCTGAAGAGGGAACGGGTTGCCGAGGGGCACGCAGAGGAGGGGCGGAGGCGGCCAGCGCTGGCAGGGTCGCGGAAGTGCGCGAAAGCGTTCCCGTGACCCTGTCTATATGCGTCTAGGTGGAACATCGTGGGGGTTTTAGTCGGTGCGAGTCCGGCATAACCCGTCTTTGCCCACGCAAGGCCGGGTATGCGTAGGCATTTCCCCCACGTAAATAAAAAAAAAAAAAAAAGGATTGTCCTTGACAATGAAACTTCTGTGAGATCAAAGTAGCAATAAGTCTTCAGTAATACTAATAGTTTATTTAAATAAAACAATGAAAACTGAAGGTTTGTTGATTTTAAAACGTAGTTGATGTAAGTAGTATTGTTCAACATTATTTATATATTTTGGAATTCGTCGTCAGAAAATATGTATGGCGTGTTCCAAAGTGTGTTAAGATACAAATTTATAATTAAAATTTTTAATCCTTAAATTCATTTTATCCCACAAATACTTTGTCCTGGGTAGGAATTGATTCGGCTGTCTCGTTCGTTGTTTGTGCTTACAGAGCGTTCTCGCAGTAGTTTATTTGTAAAGTAAAACGAAAATTTTAGACATGTAAAAAAAGTACGCGTGCGTGCAAAGCAGGCTCGCTAAATGAGCGAGTATGGTAAAATATAGCTTATCAGATGACTTAATTTTCAAGGGCAAGCGAGTTAATAATGAAATTATAAAACAATTATCACCTTATATGGTCCCTGATCGAAGCCGCAGAAGGAAGCCTCCATTGTGTAGGAGCGGGCGACCGCAAGATGGCGCCACACGGTCACACGCGCCGTACTTTCGCGTTCACGCTCCACCCGAAACGAGCATGAGCCGAGTGCAAATGCACCAGAAATTCGATGCATCAACGCCGGCAGCATCTGTCAAATTACTGTCAAGTAACTCAATGACATCACCTGATGCCGCTTCGTCCATTCAAAACGTCCATAATATTTTGTACAGTATGAGAAGTAGCACGGAAACATTTTTGCACTACATTCAAACTTTCTTTTAGCACTTACTAACTTCATTATATTTTATTACTATGACGAAATAAGGAATATTTATCATTGTAGCATTTTGATCGCTCCAATGGTTACTTCGAGTAGTGGTTTCTTGACAATTTGCGAGAACTTGTCGCAATATTTGTTGTAAATTTATTTAATATGTGGTGGACTTTTTTATAGATTTCTTCGCCAAGCAGCTAGGTTTCACTTATAAGTATAATGATGCTAAATATGACACCATGGATGACGCCATTGTCAGTTACTCTGCCACCAAACAGTAATGCGCGTGCAACACTGTATTCCGGTTTGAAACTCAATGTTGCCAGTGCAATTACTGGACATAGAGATACACCATAAAAAATCTTACTTCTTACTATTATTTTTTTTTATTTTTTAAACACGGGCAGTAGTGTCATTGTAAGATAGAAATATCGTGTATTATAAGGGATTTTTACATACATAAATTTCACACAGACAAACGCCCAGATCCAAAACGTATTGTCAGTAGTTCATACAAATATTTGTTCCGAGTGGGAATCGAACCCACGACTTGCGACGCCGAAATAAGTATAAATACATATATAATAATAAATCTCTAAGTGCGAGCGCAGTTGTTTTGAACTGGTTCAAATAAAAACGTGCAAGAAAGGTATATTGAGGTTATTGTAAGATTCATTCAAGTGGGTTTAATTTTTTTTTATAAACAAAAAATTGCAAACAAATACAACTGGCAGGGTAATTTTTGCCGGGTTTTGCTAGTACTCTGTGTATTTTAAAAGCGAAACATCATTTATCCGTAATCGAATTCGTCGACATGATCGAGATTAAAAATTAAAAGAGAATTGTAACCGACACGAGGAAAGCCGCAATCATAAGCATGAGGTAATAATTAATATGCAAATTTTAGTTTCAATCAATCGATTGCTAATTGCTGTATGATACTTGTTTCTGTGAATAGTCGATACATTGCGAGGATATAGTCGGAAAAGGTAAACGTACCGACGTTTCTCAGAAGCTTTGCAGGTGCTGTGCTAACGGTGAAAAACGATAGCAATCTTAAGATGATTAAGAACGACTATTTTTATTGATTATCTGTTGTTATCGGAAATACATACGATGTTACGGAATCTCTGATTACTTACGGTTTTATGGTAATTATAAAATTATTTGGAAGCGGATTTTGAGTCCTATTAGTCATGTAATTAATGATGACCTGTTTGGCGCAGTTGCTAAGGTATTGGCTTGGCGTCGCAGGTTGTGGGTTTGATTACTACCCGTGGAAAATATTTGCATGAACTATAGACGATATGTTCCCGATCTAGGCATTTGTTCACGCGAAATTTATGCGTGTGAAACGTCTTTATAAGAAACTACATTAATACAATAGGGACATATATTTTAAAAATATTGACATTTAAGGCTTTTGGTATAATGCAGGGCCGTAAGAATTAAAATAATTTTTTTGAAACCACTAAATACAGGGAAATAACTTACATTGAATACATATCTATTATCAGTTAAACATAAGTAAACATAAGTTTCAGTTTATTTCGTATATATTGTAAATAAATGTTAGAATAAAGTATCTTGTAAGTACTAGATATTAGCTGCTGCAATTGTTTTCAACTCACAACTATTTATATAAGGGAAGCTTGTTCAACACTCGAGAAGACTCATTCAATAGTACAGCAAACTACAGGTAGGACGATGTACACAAAGAGCGAGTAATAATCTTATGCAATATAATACTTCCTACGACTGGATCGGAACATTTAGCAGCGTGGTTGAATCCTCACCGGGCCGATACGTCGTGTTAAACTTGATTTCCTATGCGGAATGCTGTTTAGTGTCGCCGGGCACAAACCGGCACATATATATCCACGCGGGTGTCGCAAAAACGTATCTAATTACCGGCGGGGGAGCGAGTGCATACGGGTCGTGGCAACAGTGTAGCCATCCCGAGATGTGCACGTAGATTTACGATGGCGCGGTCTGAATACAAATGGCGCCACGCATTCGTCGTTGAGCGCTGGGGCGGTATCGCAAGATTTGACTGTTAAGCCACGCGATGACCTCGCCTGATGCTGAATTGTTTAAAGCCATTTCAACGAGGGTCATATTATGTACGAGTAGAACAAATTGACGAATTTTGTCGTGTTTCAAATTTGGGTCGTTTCAAATATTCTTTTAGCATTCACGGTCACACAGGAGAAATTGAATAACTACCGTAGAATTATTCAATTACTTTTAGTTTTTGTCCGATTTATGCTGTATCTGCTATTAGTACCTGGAGGTTTCTAGAAGCGTCCAATCTAGTATAACAATCATCTTCCCTAGTTAAAATAGAATGTTATATCAACAGTATAATTTTATGTCAACAGTCTCGCGAATCATCCTAAATATTTATCGATGTTTTCTCGTGAAAACTCGAGACTTGTTAAATCTAATATAGTGGTTAGGAGCCGTGGGGGTACTACCATACAAGCCCAAAAGCCCTGCTTGCCCTACTAAGGAGTAAAATTTATAAATAATAATTAACACATAATTCCCGCAACGCACAAATTTAAAAATAAATTATTCGGGAATTATGTGCTAGTTAGGATTTATAAATTTTATTCCTTTTTTTAGAAAAAAAAAAGTGCATCTCTCCTTTGTAGGCCCTACCTACAAAGGAGAGATGCACTTTTTTTTAAAAACTTACGAGATATTTCACGGGCTCGTCCGGTGTCAGTCGGTCGCTGCTGCACCAGCTCTCGGCGCCCGCACACCCATAGAAGAAGACGTTCTTCTTGCGCGAGTGGCCATGGTAGTCGCAGAAAACGAGGGGCGGTTTGCGCCACACCCGCACCAGGTACTCGATCAGGCCCTACAGAAATTAATCAAGTCTCAATTGATTATTTTAATAAATACAAACAGATTTTTTTTACAACTGAATCGTTATAATATTTTATTATGTCAATAAAAAAAAACTGGTCTTTTTGTCTTATGCGATTTGAGGCGAAAATATTTAAAATAATTATTTACAAAGTTAAACGTGGCGTTTTGAGCGATTTAAGGCTTAGGGACGCTAGGGTAGCTAACAATAAAAAAATCTTAGATCTAGCACTTGGCCCTGCTAAAACCAAAATTAAAAACATTTTGCTGCTCAAAGCTTATTATACTGTTCAGGAGTTTTTGGTAGAGCAAAATGCGTGGAACTTAATAGATTGACTCATTTGTGGGATGACTATTACATTACAGTATTAAGGCTTAACATATTGTAACGTTATTTTAAGAGAGCAACTGTTGCGTTTCTCTTTCTGTTGTCGGCTCTTCTTAACAGAACTGCATTCCGAGCCGATAGTAGCTTCCTCGTGAACAAAATGTAAAAATGTTGTTTCAAAAGTTCTTGTAAAGGTCCATTTGAATAAATATATTTTGACTTGATTTGAAACAACCTCAGGCATATTATGTAGGTTAAAGTTGTATACATTTTAATACATCCCAACTTTTAGGAGACAAAGGGAAGAATTCTATAAGAAATTCTATAAAAACTAAAGCATTTACCTTGGTGTGATAGATTGAAGGATGCAAAACGGCGCTCGGCTTGCACCAGCGACGATTTAAATCTTCATTAGTTAAGCCGCATCGATGGCTGGAACAACGCACAGACATTATCCGAGATGTCCAGGAAGCCGATCGCAGATCGGCGACGTACCGCTGCCTCAATTCACCTGACACGGTGGATGGGGAAGCCGACAGACGTTGCGCCGCTTCAATACTCACTTCCCATAGACTTCGCAATCATTTAACTAGTGATATTAACTCAAGGACTTTTGGACTTTCGGATTATTTCACGTTGCCAACAGGTGAAGTCGAAATGTTTGAACATCACCTCGCTGAACCAATCGCAAGTAACGCAATCTTCACAAACCTTTAGTTTTTTCCCCCAGATAGACATATTTGTGACATTTTCGATGACAAGTCGACGATTGTTAATTTAAAAATTTCAGTCGACAAATAATTTAATACATAATTTCATTTTGTATTAGACAAAGACATTTCTCAGCATCCATTATTATATTTATACCACTCAAATTAAATGATTGTCTATATTATTTAATAAAATTATTCAGTAAATGTTTGAACTGTTGACAGATTGTAATATTGCCATGGAACAAGTATTATAGTTATATAGTTATATATCAGTGTATCGGTCTTAAAGATAAAAAAGGTCTTGACAGATTAGTTTATGATCAATTAAAAAAAAATCCTTTATTTTTAATTTAATCAGAAATTTGGGTTTAAAGGCTTTTATTTCTCATAAGAACAAATTTTCACTTATAATAAGATTGAAATATAAAAGAACATAATTTTCTATCGATAAATTCTGTACATGGTCGTTACGCTGGAAAAGTAGTACGTCGGTCGATAATTCAGGTGATTAATTAAGGTAAAGTCCCGCGCTATTAAAAAGTTACCTTAGTAACTTAAAACCTCTTAAGTTTTCCCTGAGCTTTAGATAAGTGGCTGTCTAATGTTAATGGTATTCAAGACCCAATTACAAGCAGTGGGCGTGTTTGTACACGCTGCTTGTACCAACTTCTTTCTCTCTTTCTTATTTATATTATTTGAGTTCATTGCCCTTAAACTTTACGTGGAGGAAAATTTTTATTTTTTATATTTGGGTTACACTTTAAATCCAAAGTAATAAATTCACCACAGTAATAAAAAAAATGTATATGACGGGATCTGTATGACATATCATCTAAGGCGTAAATTATTGTATAACCGTTTATGATTATCTCTGCAAGAGTACTTAATAAAGACGTCGGACGTAAGCCTTCCGCATCCTGTGGCTTATCCAGAATCGACACGACAGTATGCAACAATCCTTATAGCAGCAGTCTGCTTATAGAAAAGTTTCACGGCGACTCATCTTAATTACGACTCGACAAATGGTCGGCGACGTAGCGGTTAGGTTTCAAGCGTGACTCGACTGCGCAGAAAGCGATGCACCCACCAAACAATCAATTCGTTGACGTATATGGGCGAACGATTGACAAAGGCCGCACAGTATCGGGGGGACAATTAAAATGACAAGCTATTAAATTAAATGAATTGCCGGCCACGTAGGCATCCGACGCGCACTCGTGCGTGAGACGCGCTCCGAGTATTCTTTCGGACCGCTCCATTCTTTTAGTTCGGTAGAATTTATTGCAACCCGATGCTTCAAATATTGTATGGACTTGGAGTAGCCCCTACTGTTGAAATTTTCTGGAGACTGTTTTAGGCTTCAATCAACGATTACAAAAACTGTTTAGTTGACCCAGTGGTCCTTAGCTTCCAGACGTCAGAATACATTTTAGTTTACGATAACACTGCGTAAATCGACGTTCTTTCCGCCCAAGTATAGTAATATACTAAAGTTACTTACAAAAATTTACCATAACGGTAAACTTGAATCTAGATTATTATATCAACTCCTCAGTGACTCGAATTTTAATTACAAATACCGCCATCATAGTGTCAAGCGATAAATATTTAAACATCCATTGATATTTATATTGTTGTAATTTATAAGCTTATTTGTTGTTTTATGTCTATACATGTTTGTTATCTTCCTTAAAAAATAAATAAAAAAATAAATAAAAATAAATATACCATATGCGAGACAATGCATCTCTTTAACACATTGTAGTACAACTGGTTGAAAAGTGCAATAAATTGCAGTTGAAATGCAGAACGTGTAACAGAAGTCACGCTAGGGTGCCGGCAGATTAAGATGAAGAAATAAAACTGTTAAAGAACTATGCAACACGAGCAACACGACTCGCGATACAAAATAAAATAAAACAATCCGAGTACAGATAAAAAATATTAATTTGAATCCTTTCTTTAGTGAAGTAAAAACTTATTTTGCATATAATATCGATAGCCAGTTAATCGCCGCTTGGGTAGGATACAGGATGCGGCATTGGCGGTCGTAAATTTGGATATTTTAGACATTTCATAATCCTTTTCCGTCGATTTAAAACTCATGTTGACAATATAAAGCGGTGTTATAACATTTAATAATACTGTATTGTTAACGCGATTACGCCTGGGTCTATTTAAAGGCATTATTCGTACAATTTAAGAAAGCTTTAAGTTGAATTTCGTTCCGTATTGCAATTAGATGGTCGCACGTATTTGCTATTTATTTCCACCTTACATTCAGTGCCCCTTAGTTTAATTAAGATCGTAGGAGAAAGTAAGATACATACGATTTATTTAAAGATACAAAGCTCGAGCCATTATTTGTTTTCCAGATTGTAGTTTTGATGTTATGTTATTTTAGGTAAAAGCTTGAAGTTAAAAGTTTTTTTTTTGCACAAGTAGAGAGATGTCTGTGTCAAAGAATTTAATTTTTCTGTGTAAAATTCTTTTTATTATCGCGTTTATATAATTCAATAGTCACAAGTTCAAGACATTAGTAGTTATTTAGAAACGGGAGCCGAAGAGTTCCGCTAAGAAAAAATAACTCGGACAATTTTCTTATTACTTACAGCTAGATAAATAGCTTTAGTGCGTCTACAATCTATAACAATTCACTACGGGTTGGTCGTTATTAGAGGGCAATTCTTGTTGCTTGGTACGTGCTCCTGACATAATCGCATTCGGTAAACACTCGCATCTGTATTACGTAACGGATAATGTAAGGGCCATTTAATACCAGCCAACTCCTTGGAAGGAAGTTGTCAGATGGACCGAGCTGTGATTTCGAGAGCTATTATGTTCGAAAGAAAAAAAAAACGGTAGTAAGATATGACAGGGTGAAAAACGACTTGCCGAGAAGCGTAATCCGTTTTAAATTGAAGTCTCAAATATTTTGAGAAGGAAAAATTGTAACGTCGAATAATCGCCGGTCGTTTCGGGCGAAACTTGAATGGATGTCGATGACATTAAGAGATTGGGTTGCGAGCGAAATGTTGGAGTTTGATTTTTATCTTTTGCTTCGATTGAGCTTCATCTTCAGCTGCTGGTGATTAATATTTCAGTTTAATTATTAAGCCAATGATCCTCGAAAATCATATAATTCAACACAGGCTTTATTACTTACAGGATTTAACAACTCTCCCAGATTATAGAGTGAAAAGTTGATCTCTATTTATTAGCATAGCTTCATCGGTCAATGACAAACGAAAATGTTATCTTTCTATGTGGGCTCGCTTATGACGCACGTGTGTTGACTTAAAACGGCGCGGTAAGGACAGTGAGGGCACAATGCATTTGGCCGCTCCTGGCGGTTTTTTCTCGGGCCGGTGACGAGCGGTCGGCGGCCGTCCAATTAGGCGGGGCAGAGCGAAGGCGCATCATTAGCGGGCAACGCGGGATATGCGACGGGCGAGGGCGAGGCGTCCCCAGCGCGGCCTTCGCTCGCGACCGGTTGCGCATCTTTTACTCTAATCGGGCGGGAAAAAAGCCAGCGGCCGTACCGCGTACCGCATGCGCATGCGGACCGAGCCGGCTATTATGGGCCGGTGTTTTATGGTCAATCGCTGCGGTACGGGTCACGCTCGCGTAGCACGCGGCACACCAGGACCATTAACGCTAACACGCCAATATTAGAAGCCCGTGGCAGTATGCAAATATTTACCGGACCGCGTTTGCGGTAGGAAACGACTCGAGCAGCTTCCGAACAGTCTTAGGGTCGTGTACCGCTCGACGACTGCAAAAACCGCTCGTGAGTCAATCCTCAGTCGCGCGTAAAAGCTTTTCTTTGTAAATCGAGGCGAAAAAGATAAATCAATCAACGCGAACAACACAAAATAAGCGCCGACCCGAGATAAATGTACGAGTGCAGTTGGGGCCCTTTGAGGTGTGCTGTGACGGCCGCGAATGGTTCAAGGGTCTGCCCATCTATTTATAGAGCGGGCGGCGCGATGTTATCGGCCCTCGGCCATGCTTCGGCCTCGCACGATCTACACCCGCCCTCGTTGCACCCCTCCGAACCGAGCGTTTGCCCAATAAAATGGACCGACGGAAAAAAAGCACATCGGCCGTTGGTACCACAATCATTTGAGCTATTTATATCATGTGCCCATTGTTTGTGCTGCGGCTGGAATTAATAGCCGGCGGGCGATTGCGGCCACAGTGAGAGATAGTTTGCGGACGTTGCGTGTCTGCCAATAGGTGTAGGGAAGAAGCGATCATCGTATGACGGCGCGACGGATGGGCAGTTGGAATGGCATCGCGACGGTTGGAGGAGTGGGCCTGGTGGGGCGCGCGACAGCCTCGTCCGTATGCCGAGCACGACTGGCACTTCCTGCCCCCTGTCCGTCGCTCGGAGGACGCGCGCGAGACGCGTCGCAGATCCGTCCGCTCCGACGTAACTTAACGTTCGTTTATACGTTGCGTTAACGTTAACGAGCGACCGATGTCGCGGAGGAGGGACGGCGCGATTCCGTATTCGAGGGCGACACCGCACCGGACACTGTTGCGTGGGGTTATTTACGATAGTCGCGGGACAATAATCGTCCGGTCGGCATCTTATCCGGTGCCACCGTCGGCGTCGGGGTGACGTGGCCGCCCTTCTTTCGAAATCAACGCGCGTGATCGCTAAGTTATGTTTCACTTGTAATCTATGCGCGAAATTGATAGCCGGTCGATATATACGTGAGTCATTACAGATTTGTGACAGCGCGTTCGACGCTTTTACACTTCGAACGTAATGTGTACGTTACATTGTACCAATACTGAAATAAACATATATATATGTATTTTATTGCAGACGGGCATTGAAGAAAGATAAATGGACAATTCATTGAAGTTTGATTTTAAAATAACACATTACATGATTTACATATTCATAATAAATTTAAAATTAAGTATTTCATTAAAATGTTGTTGCCGATGATGATGATTATCATGTTTAATTTAGTTTAGCGTTTGAATCGCTTGTACACACACAGTTTTTTTTTTTAAATAGATTCATAGAGGGCTCTAATAGCAACTTTATGACATACTTTTTAAAAATAACTTAGTCGTCTTCTCATACCGGAAGCTTTTGTTTTTGACTAGTTTCACGTGAGACGGTTGTAACGGATTCAAACAATAACCGTAAAATATGGCGCCTTTAAATAGTATTTAATGTAATTGTGCGAGAAAATTAGCTTATTGTGCGCGTGAGAAATATGTACAGCAGTGGCATTAGTTTCGTAAAGATTGCCGTTGCAAGCCTGTTAGTTGTTGGGCTAATTGATTTAATTTAAGCGGAAGATGTCGGAAGCAGAGCACTTCGCGGCGGTGCGAGGTCGACGACCACGCAACCCTCGCTGGTGACTGTCCCCTCTCGTGGAATGCGGCCGCTGAACATCGTGAAATGCTACATTGTCGGTGCACTATTACGTGACACGCGAAATTGTTTACGGAAACACATTACGTTACTGTGAATACTTTTTGATAACGCTGCTTTCGGAATGCGAAACCCCAGTATGTAACGACATTTATTAAGATATTAAATTTAAGTTTAATGTGCACTATTATGTGTAAAACAAAACTGTTTTAACGATACAATCAATATGTGCATGACTCTATTCAATACGTGCTTAGTGTATATTAGAATATTATAAAGAGATAACGTTGTTATTCATTTTATTGTTATTATTTTTTTTTTTTTATCGAATGGGCTACCAAACGAGCAAGCGTCCCGCCTGATGGTAAGCGTTCACCGCCGCCCATGGACATTTGCAAATTATAAACCTTGCAAATGCGTTGCCAGCTTTTAAGAGGGGGGGGATTTTGAAAAAGTAAGGGAGAAGGAGTAAGGGTAGGGGGGGTGAGGTGAGGTAGGAGAGGGGAAGGGAGAGGTAAATAAG
>DWHO01003247.1:0-12216 GCA_018247575.1 Eurytides lysithous rurik | reverse complement strand
TATATATATATATATATAATATTAATCTTTTTAAACTTATTCTTAGATCCATCATTTAAAAATTTTTAAAGAGAACAATTTCAAATACCACACTACACATTATTTATTTTATTTTAGAAATACTGTAGGTATTTCAAAAATAAAATAAAGCAGATAGATATATATATAACCTTAGTTCTATATATATCTAAATTTTATTATAATAATTTTAACATTATTACACTAATTCTTAACCACAGACCGTCATCATCCATATCTATTTTACCTTACGATGAAATTGAGTTTGATTACCCCACCTTGTTTTCTTACTCATCTCTCTCGTGCACCCGTTTAGTTTAGTTTTTTTGGTAAATATGAGTCATCCATATTTCCTTATGTACAAACATTTTGATCGTTATTAATTTGTAATAAAATTGCGGACTTACAAAATATTACAGCCCTTCAAAAAGCTTGCATATAAATTTTGCAAAAATTAATATCATAGAAG
Source organism: Eurytides lysithous rurik (assembly GCA_018247575.1). NCBI lineage: Eukaryota > Metazoa > Arthropoda > Insecta > Lepidoptera > Papilionidae > Eurytides > Eurytides lysithous. Next base: position 11,729 of record DWHO01003247.1, on the reverse strand, counting down.
GTATACATATGCTTTGAGTGCCGAAAATACAGAACACGAAATTCACCTGTGAATACTCAATTGATAACAACTAATTATAGATAAAAATTGTTGTTTCGCGATTAAACGATTGATTACAGTATTTATTTTTATTTATATATTTACTAATATAATCGTCCGATAATATTATAATTTGCCATAATTATTCCCGACCCGCACACTGCGTGAATAGTATTTAGGGAATTGGTGACAAAGTTTGGAGCCGGCGAAGGAAAATTATAGTTTTCTTTGTCCAATGTCTTTATTATCTTGTTACTTTATAAGTATTATAAAAAGCTTAAAATAAGTTACAAATAGAAATATCTTTGGAAATAAAACAGTAATAAAGAACAACTTGTCATGAATAAATAATAATAACAACACTATAACAATGTTCTAGTTAACAGTTTACAGTGATTAAACATTCACAAAAACATGTTTAAATCTCTTTTTCGTGACAGTATACTGAGCTGCAGGGATGAGACGGCAACTCAGAAATCCTTGTACCGAGTTAGGTGAAAGCTGGTATTACTTGATATTGGACGATTGAACTAATACCCCTGTGCTCCACTGCGACGCTACCAACACTGATATACAAACTGTGTCGGAAATTGCATCCCAGTAAAGTATATATGTATTTCAGTTTTGTATACCGTTAACAGAAGTAATAAACAGTAATCATCGAACGCACGAAAGGAATACCACTTTAAAGATTTCTTTTTGATATTATATATTGCATTTATGATATAAAGTGTAAAATATATTGCTTGCTTTAACAATCATTCATATTTTTCAAATGGTTATAAAATCAACGATAATGATATATTATTATTACAAGTATTGACACATGGCACCTGACCGATATATACGTATCTATTTATTTAAATCCTCTATAACACCAATAATTCCTAATCCCAGTCCATTAATACAACAAAACAATTTTCTAGAAAGCAGACACTAATTTTTTGGTACATTTTAAGATTAAATAATAATAGAATTTTAAAATAAGGGTTAAAATTAGCGCGATCTTGATGTTCAATACTGGTTGTCAGAACTTCACACATTGATCTTTATTAACGAACTGTTTAATCGTGGCGATAAATCTGATGGTATGATGACATTACTTTTATTTTGTTCCTAATAAACGTTCCACTACTTAATGGGATTTATGTTTATATTGACACTTCGTTCCTGTAATATAGCAATTCTTTCTTAAACATAGTGGCGGTGTTACAATTTATTTGGATTTTGAAACTAATCTTCTCTAAAATCTTTACCAAACAAATTCAACATAATGGTAATGGTGTTAGTGTTTTAAAATTTAAATGTGTGCAAGAAAACAAATGTTGGGCCTAGTCTATCTTTTAAATTTTAACAATAAAGTTTGGATACTTAATATAAAAACCTCTAAACGAAAAAATTATAAATCTATTTCTAAATCGAAATGAAGCTTTATTTTCGTATGATGTTCATGTATAGAAGCTACTTCAATGGACGATTTCGCCCATTGTTCGTTGTTGTAGTTTTTCAGTACCTAACTAAATTGTTATTACATATCAAAATCTTATTCTTTCCCATTATAATTCTTATTTTGTAACTGTTGTTACGTTTAATTGTTATTACAGTTTTTTAATAGTGAATTTACAATTCTTTTAACTTTAAAAATAGAAGTGGCAAGTGTAGAAGGAACAACTTGTCATATATAAATAATAATAAAAAGGAGAAGATAAATTACATAAAAGTAGATGTCCATTCTAAAAAATTGAGTATTAAATACATTAACATTACAATGTTTATTTTAGTTTGCAATTTTATATCAATAATTCATAATAATTGCAATAATAATTTGAGGTATTGTTTTTTAATATATCTATATGCACTAACCAAAATAATGATCCTGTGTTCATAAATATTGTTGTTAATCAAATAAAATGATTATTGCCATATATAAGTTACCGAAATCATTAAGTAATTTAATAAAAAACTTAACACCCATAAAACTAAATTGGTGTACCCATTATATACCACACACACATGTGTATACATACCATAAAAATATTTATATAGACAATAATTTATCATATTTACTATGAATACTTAATGACGTTTGGCTAATTTAACTCTCATAATTGTTAATACTAAACGGACAAGTTTTTCATAAATAACAAACATCAAAGCAGCAGTCATCACAGTCTGCAACAATTTTGCTTCAAGACCTCGAAAAACAGTGGCTGGTTTGGTTTTTAAATCCTTAAATACAGGTTTTACACTAGCCCCAGCACGAAGCCTAGATTGAACCAATTGTAATGGATATGTTAGAGTTGTTGCCACAGCCTTAGCTACAGCACCAACAGCAAAAGCTGTAAAGTTGTCAAACTTTCCTGAAGAGGATAGCTTCCTTTTAAGTGATTCATAAACCATGAACTGAATTGCAGGATTAGATACTAAAAGTAAAGACGGAATTGTTCCAGACCATAATCCACACGCCCCTTCCTTTTTAAACACATCAACTAGACCTTCAACTAAAGTAGTGTAATTATTTTTCTCCAACTTCATTCTAGTATTGACAACCCAAAGAGGAGATGTGATAAGAACATTAACAATTCCAGCAAAAACTCCAAACATTAAATCTTGTATAGCAGAATTGCTTTTGGGTCCTACTCTTCTGAGTGTATGAAAAGTATAAAAATAAACAAAATTTGAAACAGAAAGTGACTGCAAAACTGGTGCCAGACCTCTGTATAAGGAAAGAATACCTTCATCATTGGCTAAGCGCAGAAGTAACTCCAATGATGATCCTTTAAGTTTATCCAATTCATCAACTGTAAAAGAAAAACTTGTTTAGGCATGATGTGCTAAACACACACTAAAATTTAGATATCATCCACCAACAGCAAAGTAAACCGATAAGTTCAAAGTTTGTGTATAAAGTAAAGGCAGATTGTGTTGGTGTTTATATTTTTTATTCTAGATATATCTGCTAACTTCAGCTTTTTAATTATTGAAACACCCTAAAAATCTACTTTTCTCTGCTGTTTATCTACACCTCAATAATAACAATTTCTTTGGAAACATTACCGAGATCAAGACTCCCGCAAAATTATAAAAATGACATGCAAACATTCTTATTGAAGTCTTAGATAAAAATAAAAAACATTTCTTTACAATTCTTTGAAAAAAGTGAGTAAATAATTAAGAATGTGTACTTTGTGTACCTTGAAGTCTGGAACGTAGAATGTCCAAAGGGTAGAAGACTGCCATACCAACTACACTTCCCTATAAAATCAGTATCAAATTATGATAATTTGTTACACCAAATATATGCTTATTTAGTCAGAAAATTTAATACATACCGTAGCACCAGCCATGGCGTGCACGAGGGTTTCATAACTTAATAAAGAACGAGCCATAGCCAGAAAAATGTAATTGCTTTTATAATATTGATGAGAAAAACAATAAAAAAAAAATTATCTCAATAGTTTTATGTATTGATGTTTTTAATTCACTTTATTAAAAACAAAACCTAAGATTTCTCAACAAAAAACAAAACTGTTAAATAATAATTAATTTATTCCCTATTTCTCAAAACAAGCAAGTTTTACCGCACTTATTACACATTTCTCAGATTAACGACGTACGATTAATAAAACTAAATCGATCAACTGAACTGATTTTTCCGACAAATTCACTAGTGTTACCATGTAAAATAAGTGGGAACCAAAGAAATCTTTTTATTTTCATGTGTAAAAATAGGGTTTCAAACTCGGATTTTTTTGTTAATATAAAATTAGCGTAACAACAAAAAAGTATATTTTTGTTTTGACATTGCCGCTATTTTAAGACAGAATATCTCGTGTGATATGGGAGTTTTAAATTTATAAATTTCACATGTACAATCCCACAGATTCGGAACAATTAACTGTAGTTCATACGAATATTTGTTCCAAGTGGGAATCAATCCCATGACCTGCGATACCGGAAGCGACAGTTTAGTAACTGCACCAAACGGGTATTAATGGTTTAGAATAGGGTCAAAAAAAATCCATCCACACAACCTTAATAATATTATGGATACACCAAGTGCTTCATAGTGAAGGAAAGCATGGTAAGGAAACCTGCATATTTAAGAATCAATATATTTTTTTTAAATAGGTGAAGTCCACCAATCCACGCTGGGGCCGCATGGTGGTCTATGCCCTTATACCCTGTGAACATAGTAGCGATGGGCGTTGAATGGACGGACTAGTTAAATAGACCGTTGACTGACATTTAACGTTTCGACGGTTCATCAGCAACCATTTGACTAGTGGAATTCGTAGACGATTAAATTTGAGAGACCATACGTTCGTTTCGACTTAGGTGAACGCGACGATACTTGTGAACGTAGTCGAGTAATATAGGTTTATGAATGCGTTCGTTGAAATAACATCGTCGAGCAAACAAATTTGAACTCAAATTTAATAGTTATTAGGTTCATATTTGTATAAAAAGAACAGTATTGTATGAAGAAAAAATGCAATGCAAATTTAATCGAATATGTACTATATAAACGTATTAATACGATATATTAGCCGTGATTTTAGATAGTATTGGTTGAACGCGCGCGAAAGAGTGCGATGATAATTGTTCGTCTATTTGTTTGGCAGAACGTTCACTTTATTTAAACGAATTGCGCGTAAGGTTGACCTATTATTTGATAACGAAGTAATTATTTTTCGAATGTTATAAATTTTAAATATTAGTTATGTTATGTTACGAACGTTCTGGACTTCATCAGAGCTGAAGACTGGCCCTCATCTAATCCTAATTTTAATCCACTGGATTTTAATTTATGGTCAGTTTTAGAGAGTAAGAGTTGCTCTAAACTCCATTTTAATATCACAAAACATTTTACAATTTATTGGCGCGAAAATAAAAGAACCACAATGAACAAAACCGTATAAAAATTACATATACCAAATTCAAAAGTAATATTTTGTTTATTTTTAACAGTATTTATGTTTGTAATAGTATTTATGGCCAGACTAAGTATAATAGTTGTGTAATTCGTTCTGCTTTGCAAATACATAGGTTATACCTACGCATAAAACGTCATTTGATTCATTAGCACTACACAAATTTTCAAAATAAAAAAAAATAATATAATACTAACGACGCAACGACAGCTTTCAAATTTCAGGTTCTAATACTAGTCTATAATCCTACCGTCTACCGTTGAGCTAAGTTAAATCGTCGTGAATTCAACTAGTTGATGGATTAGGCGATGAACGAAAATCAACGGTCTAGTTTCATTAACGGTACGACGACCCACCGCTAGTACAGAGCAGTTATGTGCAAAGCAGTGGCTACGCTTTACTTTTAAGTTGTTATTTTACTTTTATGTTTATTCCGTTTGAGAAACCCGATGATGCTCTTCTTCCCGTCAATAAGATATCTAGATCACACTGGAAAAGCTCATATAAAGAGAGCGGAAAATATTTTTAAATCTGTTGCAAGCTATTTTCGAAATCGACCTAGAGTGAGCCTTTAAAAAGTAAAACATTGCAACATTGGATATGTCATGTCATGAATGACATAGTCTTGCTTACTACTATCACCAACGAATGATAGTATTAAATTATCTTAGCGTTTTTTTTAGTTTATCGTAATCTTTAATGTTTTCGTTTTTGTTGATGTTTATAAAGCTATTTTTATTGCGCTCATGCTGATGATCTTCTAATAGTTTACTAAGTGTTAATCATTTTTCAACATTATTGTTTACATTTAATAATATAAAAATGAGAGTGTTTTTGGCAGAAGACAATCTTTGTGCTCAAAACTTATTAAAATTAGTGTCACATGGAAATGCTATATTGGCAGAAGTTCTCAGATTAAAGGATCATATACCAACAGTTTACGCGTGAGTATAAAACGTATTCAGTTTTATGGAGTAAACATAGATCTAATAAATGTTTTTTACTTTTAGATTAGACACAAAGGACATACAGCAAAAGTATCAAGATGTAATTATGGATTTTAGCTACTTTAAAATCTCAGATGATCAGGAAAAAAAGATTAATGCTAATGTGGTAAGTTTTGATGCTACATGTATCATTAATTTGTTAACCAAAATATCATTTCTAATATCTTTTATTATTTAGAGTATCTTTATTTTTTTAGAAACTTCAAGATATAGATGATGATTTAAAAGAAAAATATTTGGAATTAATAACAAGATTTTATCTGTTGTTTGAAAACATTTATCAATATATAGTAGACTTAAATACATTTGTGGAACAGTTAAATGATGGAGCATTCATTCAACAGACAGTTGATAGTGTAATGAAAGATGTAGAAGGCAAACAGCTTTTGGTTTGTGTAAAATTTTAATTTTTTTTCAAACTGACTATTAATTTTTTTTGAGTTTGTATGGTTATGCTTGTTGAATGATTTGTTTATAAAAAATATATTTATTTCAGTGTGAATCAGTTTACTTGTATGGATCAATGCTCTTGCTATGTGATTTATACATTCCTGGACCAATGAGAGAGAGATTATTGGTTGCTTTTTATCGATATAGCACTAGTCAATCACAATCAAATGTAGATGATGTTTGTAAATTGTTACGTGATACAGGCTATGATCAACAGCATTCAAAGAAACCTACAGATTACCCGGTTGAATTGTTCAGGTATTTAAAAAAATATTTGTTTAAAATTATCATAACCGTAATGTCCGTTTTAAGAAGTTGCTAGACAGTATCAAATTGAATGGACAGTGCCAAATTTATAGATCTTTATAATATGACATTATTGGTTATAGCTGTAAGATACTTAACTACAAGTAGAATTTGTTGCAATATCAAATGTTTACCACATATTACGCGGCGCTGCGGTTATTATTATTATTATTGTCCAACTATGTGTTTATTAATTAAAGGGAACTTATGTTCATAGTCTAATAATAGAGTTGCGGGTAGCACTGAGATACAATTAATGTAATCTTATAAACAAGCATTTAACTTGCTGCGATTTAACTCCCGCCTTTCCTTCTTGCTAGCAAACTGCGGTATTGTCGAGGTGCTTGCTTTTTACATGCAAGTTTTTGCTGCAGTCTCAGAGGTTATTCTTAAAGGTGACGGACGACTGTTCATGGCCATTTGCAACATCAAACGTCTTGTAATTACATTGCCGGCCTTCAAGATGGGAGTTGTTTGGAGGGGGAAGGTGGGCCACCTAAATAACCAGACGAAATGCAGTAGCACAAAAGCGTCCAATGCAGGCTGATTTTTTGTGAGGTCGGGGGTACTTACGTGGTTCGAGCTAGCCCATTCAGCAGCAGCATAACCAAACAGCGAAAATATATTTATACCGATTTATTAGTTAAGGTATATTACTTTTTATAACAAAATAATAATAGGAATATTTGATTTATTTCAGCCGTGTCCCTATTAATCCTGAGTTTGCGGAGAAAGTCGTGGGTAAACTTAGATCTGAAGATATATATAACCAGTTAGCTGTATATACAATACCAGAACACCAGGCTTCAGCGTTGGCAACGCAGTCAAGCATGTTGGTTGTTTGTTTGTTCTTCACACCCAACTATTTACATAACGATACATCCAAAATGCGAGAAATTGCAGATAAATTTTTCCCATGTAATTGGATCATACCTATTTACATGGGTGTCACAATGAATCTCATTGACTTCTGGGAAAATTTTAAAGCTGCTAAAAATTCATTACACAACACGTGTAACACTAAAATGGTGAAAGACATTTTCGTAAAAAGAGGGAACTCCGTACCCGTTTTAATCACTAAAACTCGTCAGTTGTTAAAGGAAGGAACATTGACAGATGATTTTGTTTTAGATAACATAAGTAAAATTTTAAATATAATAATTAACTCAAATCACGTGTTACGATGGCTGTTATTACACAACAGCGATGTTATATTTTTCGATAATAATAAAAAAAGTAAGCAACTTAAAGAATTAGTTTTGAAAGAATCAAGTTACGAACCACTTAATGTATTGGAACTGTTGATAAGTACAGCCGAATTGGAACTAAAGATCAGAGAGTTTTTACAGAAACTACTAGAAAATAAAAATTCAGTTTGGGATTCCAATAAAACTCTCGCTTTAGAAGCAATTAATAGTTTATCAGAATTATTTTCTGGCTCTAAACCATTTGCTAAAATTTCGGAAAACGAACAGTTAAAACAATGGTTTGACAATATCGCCAAACAAGTTTCTTCTCTTAGTGAGCCAATTTCAAGCAAATCTGTAAAAAAAGTCACTCAACTCATACAGGCGCTAGATGAAGTTGAAGAATTTCATGGAATTAAGAGTACGTCTACGATCCTTCAGTTTCTCTCCGAAGGAAAAGATGCCTTAAGGAATCTTTTAAGAATAGCTTCCCTAAAGGAAGATTCCCTCGTTACATTGGAGACAGTAGCTGATTTTAGTTATGCATGGTGTACAATTGATCTATACACAAAGTACATGCAAAATAGTATTAAGGAGAACCCAGCTGTCACAAGTAGACTAAGAGCGCTATTTCTTAAAATAGCAAGTGCAATGGAAATACCATTGTTGAGAATAAATCAAGCACTAAGTGAAGATTTAGTTTCAGTTTCTCAATACTACAGTAATGAATTAATAAGATACATTCAAAAAGTTCTGCAGATCATTCCAGAAATGGTTTTTAACATTGTTGAGAAGATTATCGATTTACAAACTTGGTCCATTAAAGAAGTGCCTACTAGGATAGAAAAGGAGAAACTAAGGGAATATGCTCAACTGGAACACAGAATGGAAGTTGCGAAACTTACACACTCTGCATCCACTTTTACTACAGGTCATTTGTGATTCAAACGACTGACGTATACCACGGTCATATTTTCTAATTGTGTTTCGTATGTTCATTGAAATCCGCTTTAATAATTACAGGAATTTTAGACATGAGATCGACGCTTGTTGGTGTAATACGTGTTGACCCAGCGGAATTGCTCGAGGAAGGTCTGTTGAGGGAGTTGGATACGCACATAAGTAAAAAGTTCAATGAATTTCTCGAACCGCAAGCAAAGAAGCCGGGTAATTTAATTTCACGCCTGCAGAAATTAGCGGAAAGTATGGACGGTTACAAGAGATCTTTGGAGTATATACAAGATTACATCAACATTCATGGCCTGAGAATTTGGCAAAAACAGGTATGTCACATAGGCCAATCTATAACAATGGTATGTAATAGTTTTTATTACCTTTATTGAAATGTTAAGAATTCTTCAGGTTTCTGCGATTATAACTGACAATGTCAATAAGGAAATCAGTATACGTAAAGGTGTTACCTTGTACGGACCCTCGGCGGGCTTCATGGGATGCTTAGCTCGACAAATTGCACAGCTCATTGATGCCAGGTACATTCTTTAAGAAGATTTTTCTTCATAGTTTAACATTAAATATTACTCTTTAGCTTTTTTACGAAATTGGCAACAGCGCCACCAAGCATTTTTTTATGGATTAGGCTGACAAAGGAGCAAGCTGCTCACCTGATGGTAACGCCTGAACTTGCAAATGCGTTGCCAGCCTTTTAGGGGTTGAAAGAGAGAGGAAATAGGGATTAAAAGGGGAAGGGGATGGAGGAAGGTTAGGGAGGGGAATGAGATAGGGAGGAAGTACCATTTTGTTATAGTATTAACCTTATTAACCGATTTTGTTTAACGACTTGGTTAGTTTTTAATAAAACCTACTTCCTTACTTACAGAGTGTCTTCTTACGTAAACATCTGCACGGCGTGGTTTGACGTAAAGACACAAAAGGAAGTTGTAAATACTAAGACGTTTGCAAAATTGAACGAAGCGATAGGTGTAGTCGGGCTCCATGGATTGGACACCCTGTACGCATTCATGATAAAAAATCAACTGCAGAGCTTCCAAGCTATACTTAGGAGCTCCCAAGACAAATTTACGATCGCAAATGTTAACTTGGACACAAAAGATGTGGAGCAAACTGTAGCAAAGTGTACTAAAACAATTCAACAGATTACTGAAGTGCTTCTACTTGTGGGGGGGTTGCAACTTTTGAGAAAGCATCTGTCATACCAATTAAATACCTCTTGTAAATTTGACTCGGCACACCTAGAGGCTTCTCTGAGGACCATGAATGAGTGAGTAATTTTATTTTCAAATATTTATTCGATCTATAAAAAAAAATCGTTTAAATTTGAAACATGACACGTGTGTTTTATTAGTACAAAGTATTCTATTAGTATAATCAATTATTATAATAATTCATTTGAATATGCGGAAGTTTAGTATCTCTTACAACTTGCCAATTTGACTAATTCTCTAAAAAAAAGTAATATTTACTATCACTGTTCACAAAAAAATATGTATAATAATACACTTAACCTTAACCCTTGATTACTATTGAATATTAAACATTTTCATCTTAAGACAGTATAATTTATAGGTTTAAGTATTTTTTTTTTAATTTTCAGAGCATTACTTAATGAATTAAAAACAAAAAAGTCCGTTTCGCAGTCTATCCCACATACGTTAATCCACGATTTAGAGGATTACCTAGTTCGATGTGGTATAAATGAACCATTCCAAAAGGTCTATGTGAGACGTCCTCAGGATTTTTTAAATACGGACATGGGTCGCGTGTTAGCAGTTGTTCTTTTATCGCAATTATCCAAGCTACAAATATGTCACACAACAGGTGAAATATTTAATCGAACGGCATTCAGTAATAATTGAATCATATGTCCTTCGTTTTTTATTTACGTTACATGAAATTTTTAGGTGACCTTATCACTAAGAAACCGGGTGAGAACATTGACGGCTTTCCCCTTTTGGTGGGAATATATACATTACTACGTCAAAGCAATACGGGGAGTGTGGAAGTATTCATTGATACTTTATGTCAATATGCTAAGGTGGCAGCACTTGCAAAGTAAGTACAGTAAAGTTTATTTATTTATTCATATACGTTTATAAAATAGAATTACTAATCTATTGATCTATATTTATTAAAAATAAAATTACGACGACGAGCAAGATGGACGCCTGATGTTAAGCGACAAGCCCGTCCATGATAGTATCATGGACAAGCCACACTCTGCCTTAGACTTCACACTGTGCTCAGACAGAGGATAAAAGTTGGCGTATCTCTATGCCCCGTGATGCCTTTGGACACATTGCGCTTCATACCGAAACGCAGTATTGCTCACATATTACTGTTTGACGCTAGAACAACTGGCAATGCTGTAACGCTCTCTCTTAGACTGACTCTGCAACAGAATCCCAAAACACAGAACTCGAAATATGCGTTATAACGTCAAATCGACCTCGATAAACCTTTATTTAACTACAGTCTAAATAATAATGCAGTGATAACATTATAATGAACCATCTATCTATCAAATTTGTTACAATTAATCATTTTATGAAAAGAAACTCAATTTTGAAAATGTCATGAAAACAGTTATAATACATATCGACGCTGGAAGGCAAAAACGTAGTAAATGACACTTGTAGTATCTTTTTTTTTTTATTACATCATTGAAATCAGTAAATTACTTATGGTGGTAGAGCCACGCAGCTGTTCCCGCTGCTGAATGGGCCGGCTCGAGCCGGATTAGTACCACGACCTCAGAAAATCGGCGTGAAGTGGAAGTGTTTTTGCTTCCGCATTTCGTCCGGTGAGTGAGGTGGCCGGTGGCCCATCCC
>DWHO01003246.1:0-12217 GCA_018247575.1 Eurytides lysithous rurik | reverse complement strand
GTGGGGTCTATCCAATTCGTGGAAACTAGCATTTCCACGGATTCGGTGATCCGATGAAGCTTTATAGAGCCGCATAGTCTAAAAGCATCTACGTCAGTCAAAAGGAAGAAAGGAAGGAGAAATTATGACAGTATTCCTAATAGTTTTTCTGGTATTGTTTTTATAAACAAATAATTGTGTCTAAAATTAACATGTGTGCTTTATCAAATGAGTCGGGTTATTTAAATTCTTCAATTTAATTGATTTTAGGAAATACCTTTTTTCCGAACTTTAATTTTGATAATTTTATCCGTGTCAAAATTTTTATTTAAGCAGATTTTCACATATGATATTTTAATGAATTTATTTGTAAAACTGATTTGATAATTTACCTTTTAAAATTATAAGAGAAGATATATTAAAAAAATCTGTCAAGGAGCGGCAAAGTCAAAAGAAATAACGAAATAAAATGTAACCTTTAACGTAAACGAGTTACAAAGCGTGGCAGAGCGAAGTTTTTAAAAGGACAACATTGAAACGTTATTAACGCTAATTGACATATCGCGCGTTTAATCAAAGACCATAATTTCCTCGGCAACAATCATAAACTATTAGTAATTAAAAATGCTCATGATTTAATGATGAATAGCATTGCAATTTTCTCATGATACACTTGTTATACCATAAACGAAAACTAAAACAAAACTCCCAGCTGTCCGTTCGCGCTATGATATGTCAGAGATTTCTCACGTTTTACGTACGCGCCACATAATGACTTATTAACTGTGATTAACGGTAAACAATAAAGTGTTGAAATAATTGTCCTGTGCGTAATCTTTTCATGGTAAGGAGTTTGATTAGAATCAGAGAAGTGATGTGTGAAGACAAAAAGAAAATGGGCTATTTGAAAACCGTAAATTTAGTACGTGAACTCTAAACTGAATTACATAAACAAAATATGCAAAAATGACAAAAGTAAACCACTTAAATCCGATAAACTTAATCTATAATATATATAACAAAACTATTACTAATTATAATTATGTCTGACCTAAAAAACTGAATTATATAATATAGATAATAGATAAATAATAAAACCTAAAAGTTGATCATGAAGTATTTTTTTTCTACGTTCCGATTGTATATAAGTTTTAAACGTAAAAGTCTAACAAATACAATCTACACCACTCCTTCAATTGACAAATCCTTACATAGAAATTAGACTACTAAATAATTATTCAGTACTCATCTAAAATGTTGGTTCGTAACAGGTGGTCTGCAAACTAATTTTGGTAGTAAAACGATAAAAGATTAAGAAACAAAAATGAAGCAAGGTTTACAGCAGCTGATATTAATTTGTAAAGACTGTGTGTGGTTTATGTATAAATCAGATCAGGATATTTTCAATATGTAAATCGTGTGCTTGATAGGCTTCGGTGCTTTGAAATATATAATTCTGGTGCTTTCAATCGGGTACACGGATAGCCGGACAGTCTTTTTATGCTAGTAATTAAATTGGTATTATTGCCTTAATTACTAACTAAATATAATACCGATAATATTAAAACAATACTGTTTGACGTTAAAATAACTGGCAATGCATGTCCTATCCCATAAGCTCCTTACTTATTTGTCTGCTCATTTATAAACAGTTGTATTTTTGATATCTACCTTAATTATTTAATAAATAAAAATATATTTTTTAAAAAAGAACAAAATTAAAGAGTTATGTCGGCACGTTGTTGAAGCTCGCATCAAATGAGAGAGTGTAGATACGAGAGCGACGTGCAATCATTTAAACATCCACATTAGTCGATTGGAATAAGCAACGAAGCACTTTAATTAATTCAAAGGTATCCGTAACGGATACGACCGGTCGCATTTTAGGTGTCCCTAACGAAATGGTAGAAAAAAAAAGTGTCTCGTCGAACTGGGTGGGATATATCTCCCTATGAAGCAAGAACGCGCGTTATCCGAATTTTTTAGTTAGCATTTTAAGCACTAACCCCTTATTTGACATTTAAGGTATCCATCCGAACGTCCTATCCTCGGATTGGGAAACCGTTGCGTATTTATCGCACTCTAGTTTATAATCTCACGACTAATTGCTTGCAAATGACCATATGTACCGTCTATGCGGCAAAAAGACAAGTACGAAGCTTACCAGAACTGAATAGAATACTGGAATTTATATAAGATTCTTTAAAGCATTTGTGCCTCGTAAATTATGGCGATTGACTATTGGGCACATTATGGCAGCTGGAACAAAGAGAAATATGGGTAGCAACGTCTATTTTTGTTATCAGGATTAGGAGTCAAACAAGAAAGATTTCATTACAACGGCTTACCTGATGGTAAAAGGACGCTGCCGCCCATGGATATCTGCAACATCTAGGGACATGCATATGCGTTTCCCGCCGTTACTCATAAAATGGAAGTATGCTCTCCTCTTGAAGGTTCCAATGTCGTATCTGTCCGGAAATACCGCCGGCTGTAAACAATTCCACAAGCTGGAAGTGCGTGGGAAAAAATTTCGGAAAAGCGCACTGTGGTGGATTGGTAGCCATCAGTGGATGTTATCTACAGGTAAGTCACGTTCTTCGGTGAGTTCTACTCAGCAGCTGATATTAGTCTAAACAAAACCACAGAACCCTGTCTATTAAACCAATCAAGAATTAATGTACGTGTTTATTTGAGACTTATAGTATCATGAATTATTGCTGTCAAGATATTTTCCATTAAACTTCGCATTGATGTACAATGTCAAGGTAAATACCGACGGACCAATGCTGGCCTAGGCGATCTTTTTTCTGCGTCTCGTCTCTCATTGATAATAGAAAAAAGACAATGAAAAAGGCAAGCGTCGCATCTTAACGAACGGTTCATCAATTAAAGCAGTTGTTTACTCAATTATATTGTAATTCAAATCTATATTCGGCAAACATCGACCAGATATGACGTAGACGCATCGCAAGACACAAGTTGATAGCACTATTTTTTCCTAGTCATTCTCTCATATGGAACGTGTTCTTGGAATTTGTTTTCATCATAGCGTTCCGGACGTCTTGGGAAGACTTATTCGTCATCGAGCGTCCGTTATGGGCTAAGTTGCCACGCAACTCACCAGTAGATATTCAATTTTAGCGACGAGTATTTTACAACTTGAGTTATTATCAAATTTGATCAATGTATTATTTATTTCTTCACACTACTGTAGTATGATATCGTGTTTACATATCGTGGTATTGTAAGTTACAATGCAGAATTGTATAGTAAGTTTATTCTTAAATTTGTAGCAAAAGCTACTTTGCGTCGACTTATTTATGTTAATTACTTGAAAGCTTATTTTTTCCGATTTTTAATGTACATTTACGTAATAAAATACCTGAGATTTTATTTTTATTTTGCAGACTCCGATCAAAAATATGTGAGAGGGGAAAATAAAGTTTTGAGAACAAAGATATAAACGAACTAATAATGCTCACTCAAACTTGTTGTTATTTAAAATCACAGATAATAATTGCTGATCAATCAAAGCTATAATTTTAACTTTTATGAATAATATTTCATCTATATTCATTCGGGTAATAAAAGAAAACATAAATGGGAACCTAAACTAATTAATGTTGGGAAGACATCGCTAGTTAATTTTATTTTTATTTCTTATTTTATTGATTAAACGATATTTATGGACTTTATGGGCAATATAATTACAGGCGAATAGACTCCCTCCTAATAGGGTATAATTATGAAAATTAAACAGCGTTTATTTGGGCCCAATACATGTAAATGTTTATCAAGTGGTTATCACATCTCTATATACGCTGGAATTACGAGCAATGTTTGGAAGATGTCACAATTTATGACGAGATCCATTGCTGTAGCCTCGGAACGGATGTAGCGGGGCTCTAATTAAGCAAATTGATGTTTCATACGCATTACTCTCTTATAAGTCAATACTTATGCCAATGGCATTGCGTAAACGGGTGTAATTAATTGCGTCTGCAATCGGAAATCACGTAGTACGACACATGTAAAACGAGAAATTCATTTGCATTTTACACTTAAATTGACACAATTTTTTTTAAATATTTTTAAATACACGTTAACAGAAGAGGTCTTCACAGTAAACGGGTTACGTCACATACCATAATAAAGTTGGCCTGTAGTATAAAGTTTGATAAAAACCACGAGACATTCCCGCACACAATTTGATTTTTTTCAGTTTCATGCATGCCCATAACAATACAGTACCCTACAGAACCAGCTTGGTTCTATATTCAGCGCTCGTCTCCTACAGATACACACATTGCATCTTTACATACACCCCATAGTTACACTGAAAACAGCGGAACGAATTAGGGCTTACACATTACTTCTTGGGGTGAGAATAGCCCGTAATATCTACCACGGGAAAAAGAGTTCTACCACCTTAACATGGATACTATTTCATAGTACAACAAATATTGTGGAACAAAATGTAGTAGTTCAAGGGTCAACATCTTTATAAACCTAAATATTCATTATAGAATTTTGTTGCTCGAGTCGCAAGCTGAGAAACAGAAACTCACCTGTTTAACACCTTCCATTAATACATATCGTACCACACGAATGACATATTAATAACTGATTACGAAATATATGCGTTAACGTTCATACATACGATGGCCGCGATGTATCAAATTGAAGGTTTTAGAGTTGACATTTAAAATGAACGCAATTATTGCACATGTCGCTCTGACTCAAAACATCGCGGCAGTATAGTGTGAGAAATAAATCACGTCAATTACTCACAATACCTCATAAGTGCATTTGGGCCTGTCGCCTATTCGTGGCAATATATGACACTTATCATATTTTTGACGTCTGCCTTAGTCAGTGGCAGCGAACAAAGGAAATCGCCACGTAAGGGCAAAACTTTATTGCTGAGGTTTACTGGTTTCCTATAAGTATTAGGCCTAGTGTGCATGTCAAAATAAGGGCTTAATATTGTATCGTTTGGTAACTGTAAACAATATGTAATGATATTATGACACGATCTTAAAATAAGGGCAGCGTTTTCATTTAAATAAGCAAAGACAAAAACCGTTTATATCGATTATAGTCCTTAGTTGTAACACAGCACTTATTCTCGTTATATTTCAAAGGTGAATGCAGCATGCAACAGAAAATAGTTATTGTTTTTCGTGCGTACGACAAAAAAACATTTATATTTGATGGTTTTTTCAAGTGCCAAGCTCAAAATTTTCCCTAACAAAGTAACATTCAAAAGGAATTTCTGTAACGTAACTCCACATAACACAACAAGTCGAAAAGAGAACATTTGAAACAATCATAAATTCTTAATAGCATCTGTCTTACCGAAAGTATCAGTCAAATATCAGTACACATTTCCTTGAGTACATCAGAAAGAAGTTACATTATCTAGATGTCCGCGAAAGTACCGAAATCAAACAAAGCTTTCGTTCTACACATCTCCAGCAGAACGTAACATCGGGGGACAATGCTAACAAAACAATAAATTCAACTTTATCTAACTAAGTGGTCCATTCAATTGAAACATTGCGAAAATGCCCCTCGTTGCGATACAAATTGTACGGGCCGGCGAAACATAAGAAAGGGGGAAATCTAACAGCAGCGTGTGCTTCTAATTTAGAGCCGCTGCCGGTCCGACCAGTTCCGTTACAAAGCAGGCCTCGGACTCTAAAAAGGTTTGCACTGGCAGTTTTGTAGAGCACGAATCTTGTACCATCGTCTTACCAGTCGAGACTACATTGTATCTACTTAACAAATTACCGCTAAGAGAACTGTCCTTTACCCTTACAAATATTATTAATACGAATAAAGTGTTGTTGTTTTTTTTTTAATCTAAATGACAACGGAGCAACAAAATTAAAACTATGAAATTTAAGAAATTGACATCATTCGCATAGGCATAGTATTTGATCCAGAGAAAAACAATGGCATCGGCTTCCATTTCAACAAAGGGGAAAACGACTCAGGATCCAAATCGATCCGAACAATTTGCGCAATACAAGCTGTGCATTTCAATGAACGCCCGAGTAAAGTGCAACCAAGCTATGAATTCAATGGTTGCGTATAATTATTAATCCATAAATAGCTCCTACGTCATGTTGAGTAATTAGAACACAAAAGAGCTTATTGAAACTGCATCCCGGGCGAGCTGAATCGTTCGTTGGTAGGCTCGCTCGAATGCAAATCACAAGACACCGCTGCCGGTATAAATTACCCACACACACGTATTGACACAGTGATGTAATTGAGTAATGCAGGGTTTGTTAGCGGTGAAAGACTGTTCGTCCTACACGTTGAACGCGACGTCGCTGATCGGCCCGGAGTCCGGGCGACGCAATTATTTTCATTTGAATGCGTCGGGTGTACAATTTGAATTTGAAATCGTCATGATTCATCCGCTCGGGGTCCTTTAAATCCTTTAAATTGAAAGCCGCAAACAGCACCATCAAATCTAGATGTATGAAAAATGCTTGCAGAGACTACTCGTAATAAAAACCACCATTACCAGTTATTATCCCGCCAAACAGTGTAAGGACTACTGTGTTTCGATTTGAATAATCATGTTCTGTCTTAACTAGCATAATGGTCGAAATCGTCCTAGGAGTCTTTCTTGAGAGTCCTCTTTAGTAATTGAATAATAAAGGTTTTTGACTATAACATTTATTATTTGACGGACTATTAATTTAATATAGGTATATTTTATAAATTACATAAAAAAATCATCCACAAAACTATAACTATAAACTATAATTCTGACAAATTTAATTCTCCTCCGCGAGCGCAATAGACTGTAAAAGAGTTCCAAAGTTTTCTCGTCACGTATTAATATTTAGATAATTCAGTACAAAGATGTACCAACTTATATCTCCAGATGGTGATTGCAGTACTTTGCCAAGCTTAAATTGAACTAATAACTCATCTAAGGCACTTTGGTTTCATAAAGCCAAGTCCAGTCTTTTTGCGGTTGGTGCCTTCTTTATCACCAGTGCTTATGAATGACAATCATCATTCATAACCTAATAAAATACCGCCTGCTAATCTAATACAGAGTAGTTGGCTTCCTTACAGAGCCTAAATTCCTTAATCTTAAAATCATCATCTTATATTTCAGAACGAAGAGCGTTATGCAAACCCAACCAGATTTGAGCATTGGGTCAAAATACTGAGTGGCACTGTATCGGCATCATTATCAAAAAGCATCTGACTTTCGCCTCGTTAATTTATGTTATAGAACAAAACCTTCTTTTTGTGATGGCGACTATCAAAATAACCAAATTGTGTACAAAATCCCAGGTTATTCATAAAGGAAATTTTCATATACATCACAAGAGTTATTTTTAGTTTACTTACTTACTCGTCGTCTATTAACGAACTGGAACATTTCTATTGACGGATACTTTCCAAATGGTTTCACTGTTTCGTGAACTTTAGGACTGCGGTATGCAAACTACGAGGTTTGCGGTGTTAGGTACACTCAGCAGCTGCATCGTAGTATCTCCGCGCTGCCGTGCGGCGATATTTCACAGGCCGAGCTGCTATCACCTGTCAAATCGAGCAAGTGTTGCGCCCGGCCCCAACCTATTTTCATATCAACTGTATAGACGCGAATACGCCTTGTCCGCTATCTTGCTCTGTTATCTCCGTAGGCTTAGAAAGTCCGCGTTTTTTATAGGTTCCTTGAAACTGGTGATAAATTAAACAATTAACCTATGCCATCTAGTGGTACACGGGAAATGAATCTGCGAAATTATCATAAATACAATTTAGAGTGTTGTAATGTGAATGAAAATTTCACTCATGTTTAATATTTTTTTTTTTATTAGAGGCGCTTATCTAGTATGATCACTGCCGTGTGGGTGAGGTCTAATACGTATAGTTACAGCTGTGCAAAGAAACTTTAGAAGATCGGGCTTCTATCACCTTACAGCAACTGTGGTAAAAAAAGAAAGACGCTAAAATACTCTATAACTCTTTTATATACATTACTGGACATACACAGATATATAACATTTTAAAACTGGGTGATAAGCACAGTGGTTCGCAGTTCAAGCAGGTCGCTTACTATCAGGCATACGATTTCCTCGTTCCGTCACTTTATCTTATTTTTATGGATTAGGCTAATAAACGAGCAAGCGGATCACATGATGGTAAGTGATTACCGCCGTCCATGGACATTCGCAACATTACAGAAATGCGTTGCCGGCCTATAAGTACGGGAATTTTTGAAAGAGAAAGGGAGTAGGAGTAAGAGGAAGGAATGATAGTGGAGGTGGGAGGAGGAGGAGAGGGCGAAGAAGGGAGAGGTAGAGGAGAAGGATAGGGGTGATGGGCCGCCGGCCTCCTCACTCACCGGACGAAACGCGGAAGCAAAAACACTTCCACTTTACGCCGACTTCCTGTTAGGTCATGATACTTATCCGGTTACAGCCAGCCCATTCAGCAGCGGGAACAGCTGCATGGCTGTACCACCGTCAAACCTCAACTTACCTCCTAAAAGAATCCAGTTTCAGATTAGTAGCACTGGCGACGATTATATTTGTATGAACAGTCATGCAACTATCGTGCAACAGTATAATTCGTCGTTACTTCCCTCTAAGGATCTGTGTTACTAGTATAACTAGTTGGCTTAGTTTCGCATACATATATTAAAGTACTGGAGTTAGAGCTATTCTCGGATGTATCGATGCGTGTCATCCGTTCGAGCTTTCAAAACGCCGTGGATAGAACTACTTAGCCATAAGAAATATTTATAATGCTTTGTATGCAAAATAACGAATGCATTTCAGTGCTGACGCCAAGCGTCTCTCTGTTCGCTTTGTACCACGACGCAATTGTCGACCTTAAAACTTTGTGAAATCGATGCAGTTTTAAAGAAAACTCAGGTGTCCTAGGAGCTATTTTCGCATGAAATAATTTGTTCACCCACGTGAGCTCAACCATCTCAGTAGAATTTAAATAAAATCTGCATATGGTTCTTGTAGTGTTTGATTGACGATATTATATCGCGGCTAGTGATGCAACGCAAGGATGTGTTCTGATGTGTTCAGTGTGAAAGGTGACTGTATGGAGATTAGGATCATGATTTGACACGCGTCTCGGTTTGTCTCGGTATGTCAAGGCCGGTGGTTACGCTTCTGACAAGTTAAATATAATCGCCTTGTTTGATATTTGTAGCGTTGTAACGCCTCGTGTCAGCAAAATTGGTTTTTGTTTAGAACTTTAATTGAGTCACGCGTGGGTTTGTTGTTTTTAAGCTTTGACAAATACAATTGCATCACATAACGTTATTGCATCTCTCATCTTTTTTTTAAAATCTCATCTCATCTTTTTTTAAAAAATAACAGGTTTTGAAAAAAAAAAGGAAGGTGGTGGCCTATTGACTATTGAATAGCCGCTTAAAAGATCAACTAAAACGAAATTGTATATTTTGTAATAAAAAACAAAATTGCGAAAAACTGCCACATAGACTTATAACTCGACATTAAATCAAATTTGCTAGGTAAATAGACAGTATACTATAGAAGATATTGCATTGCCGTGCATATATAAATAAGCTATAACTCTGATTCTACGTTGTTTAATATTAAAGAAACATATGAACCGCTATAAGTGTTTACACCGTTTCGATCGACACAATCTTATTGCAATGTAGGTAACTGCTACAGACAAATAGACAACTGCTTCGCTATTGGAATTAAGACGTCATTGTCATTCTTAACCTTAGAAGAATATGTGTCACGATCATCATAACTGCATTTCATCAGGACTCAATCGTGCCGGCCCCGTTGGCGATAATTGAGCGATAAATCTTTTTTCCATTTAAAACAAGACGTCTTTTTGTCGCGTTTAACAATACGAGGGTAAAGACGCTGTGGTGATGACGAATCGCTCGCAACTGCCGCTGCCGCCTTACGCGAGTTCTTAAACTGTTCACGTGTCAATATTGCTTAATTAAAATACAACGCTCAATAAGGTTAATAACTTCATTACCAGTCTAACGCACTGATAATGTTTATAATGATACGTTGTAGAAAAATCCTATAACGAGAATGCTATTCGCTTTGTTCTGAATATAGCAAAAGTAAGTTGCAGTGATTGGAATAGATAAGTTGTAGCGTAGTTGTTTGAATGTTCGAGAATTATGTTAATGATACTATATAAGTTACGTCGTGTTCGTCGTTCGTCGAATTCATTTTTTAGTCTTAAATATCGTGGGTTGAAAAACTTTTTTTTTTCTATCACTTCCAACCGATTTAATGAAACGTTCTGTTACTCCTTTTTCAAAATTCGTAAGAACTTATTAAATAAATATAAATAGTTACTTCTCGATTAATCTAGTGAAGGATCTATCTGCTATGTGATATATATTAGAATATGCCCATTTATTTCTACTTTCCATATACTGTTAATACATACCAGAAATAGTAACGGGCTAAGGACCGATCCTTGCGATACTCCATGTCATTAATCGTAATGTACTCTCTATTTGCCCTATTTCAAGAATTTTAGCAATTCCTGTGAATACGATGTTTTGTTGTGGTTAATAGGGTGTTTAATTTTGGTCTAGAGCAGTAGTAAAGTTTGTACAAGTGAGGTATATATTAAGCCTCATATATATAACTTTTTTCCTAGATTATAGAAATACGTGGTAATAGCAAAATTGATTTTTCTCTTGAATTTTCTTTGGTCCTACGCAGAGGCATTTCACCTCTGTGCATATTCTAAACAATATACCATGGAAAGGGCTCTTGTTCGAATTAATGCTGCTAAGTTGTGCCACTATAGTACGTGGGGAACCACCGGATACCATTCATACCACCTGGATGGTTGGCATCACCCCCAAGCACAACCGTGCGGTTTTCACAGAACTTTCTGCCACGCACCGCAAAATTGTGGAATCAGTTGGCGCCAGCGGTATTTCCGGACCGATACGACTTAGGGTCCTTCAAGAAGAGAGCTTATTCCTACCTTAAAGGCTGGCAACGCATTTGCAAGTCTTGAATGAAAACGGATGGCGGTAATCGCTTAGGTGAGCCGCTTCCTCGTTTACTTCCACATCCACATCCGATACATAAAAAAGGCTCGATAAATGGTTTGCCGCAAAAGACAAACAGTTTTCCTGGCATGGTATCTATAAGTTAGTCTAAAAGTTAGCTGAAATGTGTAGAAGCCGAAGGTCCCTTCAAAATGTGTTTTTTTTTTTCATCAAAACACCTATGAATACACCTAGTAAATAAATTTCGATTTGATTTGACTAAGTAATTTTTTTTAATTTAGTTCTAGAAGGACTAATATAGACTGATAATTACAAGAACTGTACAATTTTAACAACATCACACCGTTATAATATCGTTTTAACAACATCAACATTACGTATCGAATTGCCAACAAACTTTTTTTAAGTCGGTGAAAAGTATTAAAACGTCCTCAATAACCGATCTTAGTACTGTTTACTTAATAATAAAAATAAAGTCCATGTAGTCAAAAGTCAATGACCAGTGTTGAGTAATATCAAAAAAAGTATTATACTTAAACAAATTTGAAAAATGTGCTTACTGATTTTATAAATCTGCAAGTGATTATGTCGTATTGGTATTTTTGCGCAAATATGTCTTTTTTCTTATCGAAGACTGGTACAGGTTACTATTTAACTGAGAAAAAAAGGGCAAAAATAATCCAAAATCAAAATCCAAACAAAACCGCAGATAAAGCCTAGCCGGTTTTTAATCGAAAACTCTTCTCAAGCGACAGTCTTGATTATGACTCAAGTGGAAAGGCCATAATTATATAGAAGAACGACAATCCTTCGTAAACTGATTTTTTCATTGAAGCGCGCTTGTGATTCATACGACGTATTTTAAATAGAGCGGACGTACAACGTTAATCGACGGGAGGGATTTTCTTACAAACAACATCCGATATTGCAAATTGTTCAAGAATTTATCACATTGTGACAATTCTCAGAAACAAAAGGCGACTAAATTAAAATCATAGAAGTAATATTGTTTTCGGAAAAGGATTCTTTTATTCGAAACAATCATCTATAGGTAATACGGATATTTACCGTGGGAGGGGATCGTATCAACGAGCCGCGAGGCCGGAATCAACAGCTTAGCAATTACACCAACTTGTATGTTTGTCTTCATGAATTTCTATGTTGGGTCATTAGATAGAAAAATACACTTAATATAGTGTTACTAAT